>JAECUM010016706.1:0-68499 GCA_016617855.1 Megalonaias nervosa
AGTTGAGATTCGGCAGAGTTTTCCCCATCCAGTTGAAAAACAATACATTGTTGGAAGAATATAAAATGCGAGCATCTGTAGGCAACAATTATGTGATTCCACTGCGTTGGGCAATACGGATGCATTGGTAATTAATCCGTTCTGGGAAGACGCGATGAATCATGAAATTTTTGAATTCATCAAAGATTATCTTATCAAAAATCATTTACATTTAATTACTTCTGAAAAGAGCAAGACACAACTTTAAATTTATTACCGGTATATTATTCGTCTCCTAACTCGGCAAAGGCTCATGGGAGAAAAATAATGTAACCCCGCAACTGGGATTTCCTGGTCTTGGTACGATAGTAGTGATAGGGGATACTATCCCACCAAGGCCAGAAAAACCCAGTCAGAAAGGTCGTGGGACACTTTGGCGACAAGGGGAATTTTAACATGGGTGGGACTATAGAGCGACAAAGGATTGGGACTGTTTAGCGACAATAGGAATGGAACAAGTGGGGTGACGTCACAGTACTGAACACTGGCAACAATGTTGCGAGTGGCTGACCTCAATCGGGCAGAACACTGGCAACAATGTTTCAAGAGGCTGACCTGAATACGAAGCTAGCTAGGTAGAGACAAATATAATAGAGACATAGACATAGAAACATGGTTAGAGACATAGACATATACAACACAACCATAGATTGATGAACATCATTCTATAATACCTAAAATATACAATGGACTAAAAAACAATTTAGGCAAGAAAGAGTAAATCTTTTCGAGATATATGAGTGGCCCTGAAAAGGGCCTTTGTTTTTTATGTTAACTCCATTCCGTTAACATAGAGGGCATCTTACGGATCTTCTTCTCTTTCTCAAACTTCGTCTAACCTCTGGTCCGTAGATGAGGACTCGCTTCAGACAACCTTGTTTCTCCACATAGACCCTTCTTTTCCAAACACTCGTCTCGGTGATCCGGATAATGGTCAACTATGATTTAACATACATGGCTAAGTCCGTACGGAACAGCATCGACGATACGAGAGTAGAGGATTCAACGTTTGTCCACATCTCGTGACGAGAACAGGTGAAGGGAATGAAGTGAATCGCGTTTATTTATAATGGAAGAGAGGATCGAAACGGATTGAGATTTTTCACCAATCCAAACATGCGTTACAAAATTCAGCCACTGCGCGGAGTCTGTCTTCCAATCCCAAGAGAGCTACCTGTGACGTCACATTCCCTATATAGGTGCGCTAGCGTCTGTGCGAGGTGAAATCGATGAGACATTGTTTTTTGAAACATGACGGAAACTAAAAGACGATGAATTGGGGTGCACCGGCCGTGGCGACGAGAAGAGATGGTATAGCAGCGGTTATCAAAGTCAACACAGACCTACTTCCAGAAGAGATCTATTTTAATTGGGATTTAGTGGATTTTCTTTCTTCTTCGAAAGAATTTGTTCCGGAACCAGCACCTTCGCCACCTTCTTTTTTGCCACATGTCGAGGATTTCAAACAGAGACAGAAAGAAGAATTGGAAAAAATTTTAAAACAGCAGAAAGAAGCAGAACAAGTTTTCTCCTTCAACATCAAAAGTGAGAAGAAGAGGCAAGAAGGAAACGACAGGAAGAAGAAGAGGCAGAGAAGAAACAAGGTCTAGGAGAGAAGAAGAACAGTGAAACTCAAACGGTGACGGTACTCTTAGACATTTTGGCAGAGTTAAGGAGTCTGAAACAAGTGTACCAGACTTCTTTATTACGACCCAAGAGAAAAAGACCTTCCCGAGCCAAACAGCCCAACCCTGTTACTACGCCTGTGATACCAGCCCTAGTGATTTCTACCAAATCATCGACGGGAGCAGGTCCAGAAGTAGGCCTTGACCGTGGCAAATGCTTTAAGGCAGTTAAAGCTGATTGCTTCTCGTTCCTGAGTTTGTTTGCTTTTTATTAAAAAAAAAACAAACCAACGGTCCTTTTCAGGGCCACCCACTTCTTTCGAAAAGAGTTATTATTCATTTTGCCTCAGTCAATTAAAACTCAAAATCCCTTTTTTACCACATGATGTACGTGTGTGAGTACATGAGTGTAGGCCCTTTATCATTCTAAAAAATAAAAACCAGAAGACACCTACGTTTTTCTGTCTGGTCTATTCTGGTACAAATTTTACATTCCAATTCACAACACAACATTTTAAAAACGTACATAGACTTCTTCTGTGTCTTCTTTGTTCACTCTTTCTGTTTTTTGAATTTCCTCCCTTTCACACGTTTTTCCTCCTCTTCTTCCTCACTTATCTCTCGGCTTCTTTTCTTCTCTTTATGGACGTTTCGGGGTTCTTCCTTTGTCGAGGGTACCTCTTGTTCTTGCTCCTGCTCCTGTTGTTTCTTAGGGCAATCTGAAGACCAATGTCCTTTCTCTTGACAATGATAACAGGTATTTTGACGTTTGTCTCTTTTGACACTGGTCTTGCTTTTTTGACTGTCTGGACATTCTGTAGCCCAATGCCCTTTCTTCTGACAGATATAGCAAGTATCTTGACCTTTATCTCGAAAGGAGGGGGAGTAGTCCGTCGGCTTGTCTGAAGAACACTTTCGTATGACACCTCGCAAAGCTTTGATCAGAAGTTCGATCTGTGTGGGCTCTTCCATCGTGCTGATCGGCTTGAGAGTGAAATGAATACTGAGAGGGAAGGCACTGGTCCTTTATACATACACTGACCTGACATGGATATAAAGCTGTCCATGTCGTTTCAAATATAGTCATTTGACTTTTTGCAGTCAAGATGAAACGATCATTTCGTGGAGAAAGGAAAAGAAAGTAAGAGACAGAAACGTGACTTATCGCCTCGCACAGTAGCTGAAGTCTTGGCTCAGATTCATGCCAGCGATTCTGAAGATGAGATGAGCTAGCCAGAATCCAGGCCCAGAGTCTACACCCAACCAAAGTCTGCCATCACCAGCAAACCCTGAAAATTATTACCACATTCGAGAAACGTACAAATAGCTCGTCTAGAAAATTTAGAACCACGGCCTACACATACACGGTGAAGTTTAAAGATTTCAAGTCTCACGTTCCACTGCAGAAAGCAGAAGAGTTCGTCACCGATGTGTGGGATTCTTTGTTAACCACACTGACACGGCAATGTGAAGCCAAAGAGGACGATCGCTTGAGACTTTCTATTCATCACGACACTTTGAAATCCCCGTTTGGATTGAGTTTAGCAGCCCAGCAGAACTGACACCTTCAAAAGTCATGGACAAGATTCAGCACGTGCAACAATCCAACAACAAGTTTCACATCACCGACGGAAAGGCGACACTGTTCATGACCCATGTTTCTCTTCCCCAATGGACCGGACGCAAAAAGGTGTTATTGGTGGACGACCTTAGCAGCATCAAGCGTGGCCTCGTCCGATTTAACAACCCTCAAGACAAGATGTGTTTAGCCTGTGCTATCGTCATAGGACGAACGTATGCCGACAAGAACGACACGGCAGACTGGAAAAGAGACTGGAAAACTATTCAACGATCGGACCGAGCCAAACAACAAAGAGAAGCAGAACTCCTGCTACAGCAAGCGGGGATGTCCAAAGACACACCCTGTGGCATTCCTGAAATGCAAAATCTGCAAGACGTCTTAGCTCCACGCTACACCTTGAAAGTGCACCATCAAGAAGTGCGCGGACCCCTGTTGCTTCGACGCAAAAATTTCAAAGACGGAAAATACATTCACGTCTATCATCACGATGAACATTTCGATACCATCACCAGTATTACCGGATTCCTGAGATACGGTTATTATTGTGAGAAATGTGACTATGGCTATAATAATCGAGAGTAACACAAGCAATGTGGCTCGAAATGCTCAGGATGTTTGGCCCCTAAACCCTGTCTTGACGAAGGACAAGAACAAGTGCATTACCCTGCTTGTCAGCGCACTTTTGTCAGCCCTACCTGTTACCAACAACATCTGAAGACGCAAGGTCACAGAATAAAAGTGCTTGTCAATCGGTGAGATTGTGCCCTACTTGTGGACAAGGCATACGTACCAAAAGTGACAAGGTGCATGTATGTTCAGGAAAGAAACGATGTCACATTTGTCACCAAATCGTGGACTTGGAACACGAATGCTAGATTCAAAAATACCATTCCAAACTTGAAGAGGAAGATGACCAGAAGAAAGGCAATTTCATCGTTTCCTGGAGGACGTGAAAAAATCTTTCGTGGACCGAACACGCAAGCCGATTTCGCCCAGTGGATCTTAAACCCTATCGACGAGACGTGGAGCCAAGAGGACATCGAACATTACGGAGATTGTCATCGCCATGCCACGGTAATGGATCACAATTTCTCGGGATACGATGGGCAATTTCTTCTCAGATACTATACGGAACAAAGTACCGAACGTCCTAAAGTGACTTTGAACGGAACCAAAATCATTTCCATGCAAGTGGGAAAAGTGCAGTTTAAAGATTCGATGATTTACTTGGCCATGCCTTTGAGTCGAATGCCAAAAACATTGTGAATGTCAAAAATGGCCAAAGGCTATTTGCGCACTTTTCAATACCGAAGCCAATCAACACGCCGTTCTACCCCATTTGCCAGAGGCTAACTACTACGACCCCGACAACATGCGTACCGAACAACGAGAAGCTTTCTACGCTTGGTACCACACGCCTCGGACCCATTCGACTTTCAGGAAGAAATGTTAAGGTATTGTTGATCCGACGTGGACATTTTACGGCGTTGCTGTGGAAAATTTCGAGAATTATTCATGGAGCACGGAGGGATCGATCCTCTAAAAGAAGCTTGCACCATTGCCAAAGCGTTCCTTAGTGAACCGTCAACGATTCATGCCCGAAAACACCCTGGCTGTCATAAGCCCTCACACGACCAATTTTGTCAAACGTCAATACTCGGTCAAAGCCCTACATGTCCGCAACGGAGGAGGCGAAAAGTCCATCGGAACGTATTTGGTAGATGGCTGGGACTTAGAAAACCCCAAGATCGTGTACGAGTTTAACGGGTACTTATTTCACGGATGTCCCATCTGTTACCCTCAACGTGATACTAAAAATCAGTTTTTACAACGGACTATGGAAGACTTGTACGACTGAAGTTAGAACAGCAAGGATACCAAGTGGTGGAAATGTGGGAACATGAGTACGATCACCGTTTGAAAACCGATACCGAGTTTAAACGCATCGTGGAAAGTTACATGCTGGTGGACCCTCTGAACCCGCGGGACAGCTTGTACGGAGGACGGACGAATGCCACCTGTTTGCTGTACTAAACCGATGAGGGGAAAGGAGAAGAAATCAGATACTTGGACGTGTGTTCGCTGTATCCTTACGTGTGCAAATATTGTCACTTTCCCGCTGGGCACCCGTAATTGCTGACGGAACATATTGACCTGGAAAACATTCGACAATACGAAGGATTGATCAAATGCAAAGTTTTGCCTCCCACGAACTTGTACCATCCCGTTTTACCTCACCATTGCCAAGAAAAACTGATGTTTCCCATGTGCCGTACTTTTGTCTAAACGTGCAACCAAGACCGACCTTGTCAGCACACTCAGGAAGAACGCGCCTTGACAGGAACGTGGGTCAGCGTGGAAGTGTTCAAAACTCTGGACTTGGGATACCAACTGCAAAAAGAATACGAAATTGACTACTTTCACAAGACAGAAAAATTCCACAAGGGCGACGAGACCCAGAAAGGCATTTTCGCAGACTACGTGGATGCCTTTTTGAAACTGAAACAAGAAGCCACTGTCTATCCTTGCTGGTGCCACACGCCCGAAGACCAAAAGAAATTCAAAGAGAAATACTGGGAGCAGGAAGGCGTCACTTTAGACCACGTCGAGAAAACGAAGGAAGGCGATCCTTTGTCAAAGTGATGATAAATTGTTTGTAGGGCAAAATGGCACAACGACCGTGTTTACCCAAGACAGAGTATTTAACGGAACATTGCCACTACTTCCCGAAGATTCACGACACAACCAAATACATGAAACACGTGGACGTCCTTCGTGAGGACTTGATCTTAGTCAATTACGAAGAAGAACTGGACTTTGTAGAAGCCGACGAATTTGGAAATGTCATCATTGCGGCTTACTTGACAGCTCACGCACGTTTAAAACTTACGAAGCTTTAGAACTGTTAGGAGATCGTGTGCTGTATTTTGACACGGACAGTTGCATCTGCATCTATTGTCTGGGTCAACCTCACCCTGTCATCGAAGGAGACTGTTTAGGAGCCTGATTGATGAGCAGCCCAACGAGAAAATTCTAAGTTTTGCAAGTGGCGGTCCCAAACATTACGGCTACGAATACCGAGACCCCCAAGTAGAAGTGCACACCGAGTGTAAAGTGAAAGGATTCACTCTCAATTATTGCACCAGTGAAGTGGTGAACTTTGGCATATTGAAAGAAGCTTTGCAGTCTGGACAGGATCGAAACTTTAAAGTAACCATCTACAAACCACACAAGATTGTACGTTTACCCACGCACCAAATTGTCAGTCGACCCTTGGAAAAAATGTATCAAATCGTGTACAAGAAGAGAGTTTGGCTTCCCAACCCCTTCACTTAACGTACGGACACGCCGATATTGGCCAGTATATAAAAAGGGACAACGTACAAGACCGATAGTTCATTTTAACTACCAGTACCAAGCGATAAAGAGGAATGCTAACAAACAGACCACATCATTCAAGTTCGGTGATTCTCAAGTGGAGTGCGATGCTGTGCCTTGCGATGGCAGGGATGCCGTAAGCTGTGACCTCAGGAATTCAATATCACATCATGGGAACTTTGCTATGACTATACCTACCTTGGAAAGTGATGCTGTGCGTGTGAAACCTGACGGATGTGAACGTGATGCCACTCGTTATCATACACCTTTTCACTTTATTTGTGGATGTCATCCTCCACTGGAAACCAAGCGGCTACCACCCTACGGATGTCATCCAAAACTGAGCAAACTCCTGCGAATTTCACTGTACCCTCATCGAAATGAGCCTGCGAAAGACGTATATTCGTTCCCTGTGCGTTTGCCTGAATACTGCGACTCTGAAAGTCGATTCCAAACCTTCCGAGGAAAATGGCCAAAATATCTGGGAGGACCTACCCCCGACGAATTAGCCAGAGCCGGATTTATCTACTTGGGTGAAGGGGATAAAGTCAAGTGCTTCAGCTGCGGTGTGTCACTTTACGAGTGGGAACAGAAAGTTTCCGCTTACCTGGAACATGCTTGATGGTCTCCTCACTGTCACTACCTACCTTTAGTGGGATCTAGTCATTGAAGTGGCATACCATGTCGTTTAAGAAACCAGCTTGGCTAGGAGTCAAACGTTGGACAACACATAGACAAATATTTAAACCCCATTTAAAAAATAATATTCAAAGATTACCAAACGAATTGCAAGAGAAGATCTACAAGAACATTTGGCAGGGACGTGCCAGAGCAAAATATCAATTGGTGACTGAAGTACTTTTGTGTCGAGAAATTCACAAGAGAAAAGTGACAAAAGTCAACAAATTTGTCAGATTTCCCTGGATCAAGTGTGCGTTCATCCGAAAATTCCGCTTTAGACCGTTTACGTCAGAAGATTTTATTACCATTCTTGACCGTTCCCCTGAATGGTTGTGGTCAGAAATCACTTGCCACGTCCGTCACTTTTGCTCTAGGAGACGTTTTTGACTGACATTGTTATGGACACTTTACAAGAAAACATTCGTGGCTCGCCTGTGGAGTCGAGAGAAGGCATTTACCGAGAGTTGGTCAAAATACAAATCAAACGCAAAGAACAATTGTACCCATCACGTCACCAATGTTTAAACCACTGGTACCTAAATGCTATAAGAAGACTGATTCTAATGAAAGCGTTTCAATGGTCAGACATTGTTCAACTACCCCTGTGCGAGAAGGGTTGCTTTATTATTGATTCTTCTTACTACAAGGTAGACTTACTGCAACGAATTCCAGAAGAAGAGTTAGAAGGTTACCAAACTCTTTTACACGATGTAAACTTAGTTCAAGAGGACACTTCTGAACGGTGTGTGATGGCAAGTTAGTGACTAAACAATTTAGATTTGCCACTGTTGTACGATCATCTCTGTGCAGAAAGTACACTTATTGCCTCCGACAAAAAGAGGTATAAAAACAGGCTACCATGATACAACAGATTCCGTGGAAGGAAATCAATGACAGTATTCAGACAGTGGAGGATTACCATTGCATTTTACGAGAACTGTGTCCATTGAATTGGGGTCGACGTGTGGTGTGTGTCTTAGTGACTTGCTTTCTGGGATTTCGTTTACCGTTCGATTCCTTGTGGACTCTTTATGAACCACCCAAAAGCATGAAAGTGGTCCCTTTAAATGTATGCGAGAGACTCATTCTGTTAAAAGCTTTGCGCTTTCATCTCAATACTTCTCAACCTCTGCGGGAAAAAAAGATTCGTCAACTTTTAGGTACTGAAGATGTGTGCGACGATGCATATGTAGCTTGTGACTTACACCCTCACTGGAAAGATGTACGTGACTCGAAAAGAATGGGCTTCCAGGCTTGGACAAAAGAAGTGGCACTCTATGCTCAAGATTTGTAATCCTAAATTTAAACGTTCAGTGAAAAAAGTAACTTATAAACCTGTGTTAGTGACAGTGCCAGAAGAAGAAGAACCACTCCCTTCAGGACAGGACAGGACCGTCATCGACATTCCCGAAAGGCCATTCCGGGAGGACCTTTGTGTGACTGTGCCCAATGTAGAGACTCTAAGAATATTACACACTGTCCCAAGGATACCACATCTTGGTCACCAAAAATGTTGTAGAGAGACTTGTTGATAATCCACTATGATCGTTTTGATGTGTCCTTTATGCATGTAGTTAACCATTTGGCTTTTATGTATTTTTGTCTTTCGTGTTGTTCGCTTTTAAAGATTGCAATAAGCGTGTTCTGAAAAAGTATAAAAACTCTTGTCTTGTCTGTTTTCGTGTCAAAAGTAACATTCCCTTCACTACTATGGCTACCTCTGATGTCTCTGCTCCCTCTTCCACCACTTTCAAAGTTATCGACGAAAACTTAGATAGTGCTTTGTATCTTCGCCATCCCTTAACATGTTAATTGCCGGACCTAGCGGTTCACGCAAAATCGAATTTGGCAAGCGTTTGATCGAGCATAAACATCATTTGATCGATCGTCTTCCTCAACGGATCGAGTGGTGTTACAACAACAACAACCGAAAAAGTCTATAAAAATCTCGGTCACTTTGGGTCTGTCTCACACAGCGTCCTTTCAGTCTCATCTTCCCGTCAAATTGATTCGTGCCTTGTATGGCATAAGTCGCGAAAAAAATCCACAAATACGTGCTCGTGTCTTAGAAGCCAGTCTCAAAGAAGTTTTACGATGGTTTACGGTGACAGCACGTCAATTATTGCAAGGCATCATTCACATTCCACATCAAATCAAACGTTTTTTTGAGAGAACAAAGTAGCCTTGACGCAACTGACCGATCCTCGTATCGACACTCAAACGAAAAAGCAAATCATTTTGAAACCTGGAGGTAGCGTTTCTCTAGGAGGTGTCATCATTCGTTCTTCTTAAAATGCAATCCTAACGTTCCCAAAGTTCTCCCCAAGAAAAAACCACTCTCCGACCTAAAGGTACCTAGAAGAAAAAGAAAACGAGCAAAGATGTCAAGACCAGGTCACAGCCTCAGAAAAAGAAAACGAAAAGCCCACAGAAAACTGCTTCTACCCAAAGAGAGGCACTACTGCTAGGATACAACCTTACATTCGCAAACCACGACCTACCACAACGGTGACCGCGTCTCCAGTAGCCTCAGCATCTTCCACTTCTTCGTTGCCGGTGATGCCAGTCAATCCCAATTTGACACATGTTCTTCCTAATTTGATGAAAAATTGGAAACTCGCGTCTCCAAAAACTTCTCCTCCAGCGGTGACACCATCTTCCTTTTTAGCGGCAGTGGCCGCTGCTCACAAAGTACCTGCCCCCAAAATCAAAGTCCAAGAGAGATCGGGCGTGTTACAGAGTTTACTGGATTTGTCCAAACAAGAACTGTCCCGATTTAGTCCGTTGCGAACTCCTCAACGTCGAGTGATGCCTGTCATCAAGTTTATATGACGTAAAGACAATCAGTGGCGACGCATTCCAGTATAAAAAAGACCTGAGGTAAACGATGGGGATCAGTGGTTTTGTGGTCCTGAACGCACAAAGATGTCCCCTCAAAGAAGTGCACACCGTTACCATCGTGGTTTTTCTGTGCAAAAAGGAAAAGGAAAAAGAAATAGACAGTCACGTCATCCGGAAAAACGCTTAGCCAAGCATCGACGTCACCCTCTGAAAAGGCAAAGTCATCTAAAGAAAATGCGAAGCCACAAAAGGGGAGGAGTGTTTCGCAGTTTTGGGGGAAAAGTCATCACCTTTTTGACAAAGTGATAGTCCAGGAAAAGATAAAAGGGCGTGTGCCAAGACAATGACGTCAGTGCATTTGTTTTGTGTGTGTGCTCCGGAGCAAACAAACACTCCCCAAAAGACATTCTTTTTCTACCCCCAAAGGAAAGAGAAGGAAAGGATTGCCTCCTCGTTTAGCCAAACATTGGGACGTGTTGTCCGTCCTGTCCAAAGCTTGTCCACCCATGCGAAAAGAACTCATTCAAACCGCCTCAAAAGACGTCATCGATACCGTGTGCGAATGTTGCCTGAATGTCTTGAAAGGAACTATACCTTTCTCTAAATACCAGAAAGAATTCTTAGCCAAACATCGATACGTTCTTTGTCAAATGATTAAGAAGAAAATACCCATCTGTCAAAGAAAAGATGTTGGTGCAACGCGGAGGATTTTTGTTCTTTTTACCCATGTTGTTAGCACCCGTGCTGAAAGGAGTATTGGGAACAACGAGTATGGGACTTATGCAGGGAGCTGCTTCGCAAGGAATGGGTCCAAGATAAAAAGGTCCAAGAAGATAAAAGGAGGACTCTGAAGTAAAAAGATCCCAGACGTGACCATTTACATTCGATGGAAGGACGAAAACTGGCTTTAGTACCTTACAAACGATGGATGGAATACCATTATTGGCAAGAACAACGGACCCTATATTTACCTCCCAATCCTCATTTGACCGAGATGTCCCAGGTAATACACAAATTGCAATTGTTGATGGATCGCAGCGATTTGTCAGAAACGGGAAAATCGCAACGGTACGGTCAACTGTTGCAACTCTTTCACCAGAAAGCTTTAGACGAAACAACTGTACCAACTCTGAAACATTTTAAGGCACTGATGAAAAGTCCATCGCCACCACCACCACCACTACCCCCAGCAGTCAAGACAGACGCAGCCCTATGGGTGTCTGAGGAAGAAGAGACAAGAGAAGTCTAGTAAGATTGCAGCGTCCTTGTTGACCCCTTCCCCTACACCCCAACGAGAAGAACTTAAAGCTTGGGTTAAAAAGATGATGTCCATTCCTCCTTCGACAGAAAGTCAAAACGAAAGAAGGGAAACCAGAAATGAAAAAGGAAAAGAAGACCAAAGTCATCCCATTACCACCACCGCCACCGCCACCACCACCAAAAAAACTACCTTCCACTTCTACTCCCGTGGCATCCGACATGTAAAGCCGTTTCTAAACCATCCCCTCGTCCCATCCAGAGTAGCATCAGTGAAGAGTGGATAACTTAATAAAAAATGGAGAAGGTGTTAGCCAGCATTTACTACGATCCATCCCATCCTGCAGGTTACGGAGGAGTTCAGAATTGTATCGTGCTGCCAAAACACGACTGAAAGGTGTCCGTTTACATCAAGTGCAACGATGGTTACAAGAACAAGCCACGTATGCCTTATACAAACCCATTCGACGAATATTTTCCATAAGTCGCACCAGAGTTGAGGGTATCGATCACTAATGGCAAGCCAATTTAGCCGATGTCTCTCATTTGGCCACCTACAATCGTGGCTACAAATATTTGTTTTGAGTCATCGACCTCTTTTCCAAATTTGCTTGGGTCGTGGAATTGACTTTCAAATCGAGCAGTGAGTTAGTGCGAGCACTCCAACTGGTGTTGAAACAAAGCGGTCATCACCCTCTTCGGTGGCAAACCGACAAAGGCAACACATTTCTGAACCAAGCTTTCCAAAAAGAATTAAAGGAACGTGACATTCATTTTTTCACCACCGAGAATCCCGAAACAAAGCCAGCATTGTGGAACGTTTTCAACGCACCTTGAAAGAACGCATGTGGAAATATTTACGCATCAACACACTCTCAAGTACATCGACGTCTTACCGCACCTGGTCCAAGCAAACAACCAATCTTACCATCGGAGCATTGGACGTGCCCCCCCCCTCCAAGAAGTGACTCCCGACAACGAAGTGACCGTCTTCAAGCGCCTGTTTGGTACGTCCCCGACGGTGACTGTCCCCAAGAAAGGGGGAGTGTTGGCAGTAGGAGATTTGGTGCCCATTGGCAAAACCAAATGCACTTTTGACAAAGGTTACATACCCAACTGGAGCTGAACGAGTGTGTGGCCGCCATCTTACCGTCTATAAATTGGAAGACATGAACGGGGAAGTGTTAAAAGGAACGTTTTACTTGCCCGAGTTACAACGTCTGACCAAAAAGGAAGAAGTGTACGAGATCGAAAGCATTCTCGATCAAAGAACTCGTAAAGTGGGAAAACGATGTGTCAAAGAAGTCAAAGTACGTTGGAAAGGACATCCGCTGAGTTTTGACTCTTGGATCGACGCTTCGCAAATCATCGACTATAAAAAGAAGTGACCATCATGCCCTTGAATACATCTTCAACCGCTACCACTACAGCAGTGACCACTCCTTCCTCCAGTTCTTCTTTGCAAGATCTACAAAAGAATCCCTTGTTGGTGTGGTGTGAAGAACGTGTGCCTATAACTCAAATCGTCTTTTTCTGCCAAATCTTTGTGGTGTATTGTGTCATCGGTTCTGCCATTGCCAATTTGAGTTTGCAACAAGGAGACAAACAATTGTGGACCATTTCACTGAGACGTTACATCGGTTACCTTCTCCCCAATCCTTCCCTGAAATACTCTTCTAACGGGAACAACAACGGGAGCCTTGCGTCCAACGTCAGTCACCCTTCCAACAGTCATCATAACATTCACAACAATCCTCTTTTAGACACACCTCTAACCCCCAGCTACCCCTCGGACAGTAGAACTCTGGAATTATGAACAACCAATTTTGCGTGACGTTACCCAGTGACAGTTCCATGGAGGTGTTTCTCAAAAACACTTTATGCTGTTGCACGGCCAAATTACCTCAGGCCATCCAATTGGCCCACGAAGCCCATTGGGAAGTGGCTTTGGTGGAAACGATTCACCCTACACAAATCAAAAACATCACAGAAAATCAAACGAATTTTTGGGTCGAGATCCGGAATATACAAGTACAAGCGCACTTGGATAACAATGATCCAAAAATTTGGAATCCAAAAAACCAACACAAGACAAATCTCCCCTTAGCATCTATGAGATGAAAATTCCTGCAGGCTATTATTTTAATGGTCAATGTTTGGTAGACATGATTGCCACTATTTCCGATGCTCAGTTTGGCAAAGCCCTGACCAATCAGATCAAACCTGTCACCACTGGGTATCATAAAGTGGCTCGTCTCCTATTGATGAGATTTACGGATGCTCAAACGTTGTTCATCACTTTTGTCCTGAATTGTTTGAGATATTGGGTGGAGAGAAGATCACATTGTCTGATGGAATGCTTTCCCCTGACATCAGCATTTTTAGCAACACCCGATTATTAAAGTTATTTAGTTCTCCGGTAGAACTGAACCAAAGACTGAATTTGATCTTTGTGTACCCCGATGTGGTGGAGTGCAACGTGGTGGGAGACACCTCCGTACCGTTACTGCGTGTCATTCCTTTCAAAGTAGATTCTTTAGCCACGAACGCTGACGAGGAAGGTGGAAACACCTATCACGTTCACCTCGAATTTGTACATTCTCACTATTTGCCCGTCAGTAAGTCGTAGTTCGACACTGTCAACATTACTATAAAAGGAGATCTGGGACATAATATTCCATTCACCAAAGGGAAAGACACGGTGAAATTCCATTTTCGAAAACGATTCTATAACGACTCGTAAGTCATGTTTCCAGTGTACGGAGGAGTCGCTCGACAGCGAGGACATGGTTTTGGAGATATGCTAAGATCGGCCTTTCGTTCGGTGGCTCCGGTTTTGAAACCGATGGTGACACGAGGATTGCACGCCTTGAAAGATGCCGCGTTGATGCAAGGCAAAGAATTTCTCCAAAATGTCATCATCGACAATCAAAACCCCAAAGAAGCTTTCTTGAGAGCAGGCAAAAATGTCTTGCTTCAAACGGGTAAGGACATTTTGGGTCGGCGAGAAACTCCTATAAATGTCCTGGACGCTACTGAGTCAGTCACTCCTGCTTCCCTAGAGCCACAGCAAGGACAATGCAGAAAGAGGCGACGAAAAAGACACCCCTTCAGAGGACTTCACGCTTCCAGAGCTAGAAAAACTAAGAAAAGAAGAACCGTCCGCGACTTAGACGTTTTTGAATATTAAATCACAAACAGAGAGAAATAAAGAAAGCAAATGATGTACCGAGAGTCTTGCGCCTGTTACAAGTGGGAACTGTATCTGTTTGCCATGTCACCTACCATGATGATGATGTAAGAATCCCAATTGCTCGAATTTCATCATGTCTCCTCTTTGACGGATTTAGCTCCCATCGAGTTTGAAATCAAAGGAAAACCCTAAGATTACATCGATCTGAATAGCAGTTACTTGTACTTGAAAGTGAAAGTTCAAAGAACGGGCAACGATCCCGATCTAGTTGATGGGTCCAGAGTATCTCCCGTCAACAATTTCATGCATTCCTTGTTCAGCGAAGTGGATTTGTACTTTAATAACAAACTGGTCAGCAGTAGCATGGATACTTACCCTTACCTAGCGTACGTAGAAAGTCTCTTGACGTAAGGAAAAGAGGCCAAGAATACTCATCTGGATGCTTGCGTTGTATGGAAACCTGACGAATTGGGCAATACCAAGTTAAACAGCACTACGATTGCTGGGGAGGACGAACATTTATCGGGATTTATCGAGCGTCGAAAGAAAATCATACAAAACCGTAGTTAGAACTGACGGATCGTTTGCATTTGGTTGCAAGGAAAATATTTGCTAAACGGAGTGGATATCCGCCTGAGATTGAATCGTAGCAGTGCTGCTTTCCATTTGATAGCTGACACTGACGGTTACAAAACCAAAATCAAAGAAGCCAGACTTTACGTGCAACGCGTGGAAGTGTTACCTAAAGTGGGAAACGACATCAGTCACACTTTGAGCACAATGACCGCCAAGTATCCGATACGACGCGTGGAAGTGAAAACCTTCACCATTCCCAGACGACAGCGATCCATGATCGAAGATCATCTGTTCCAAGGACAATTACCCAAACGTTTAGTCATTGTCATCGTCAAGAATTCAACCTTCAACGGAGGCTACAATGAAAATCCTTTCTTTTTTCACCCCTTGGCGTGTCCAAAATCGAAGTCAGTCGAGATGGCAAGACCTTGTGTACCAGACCCTTCGAACCTGACTTTAGTGACAAAAAGAATTACTTGAGATCGTACTTGTCCTTGTACGAAGCCACCGGACAGTTAGGGACCAACACCAGTCACGGCATTACGTACGACGATTATGAAGGAGGTTACGCTTTGTGGACTTTTGATCTCACTCCAGACTAAGGCAGCGACGAGGGCCATTTCCACCCTATAATATCCGGTCAGATTCGTGTAGAACTTCAGTTTGCAAACCGAGACCCTGACGAAAGGGTGAAAGTCATCTTGTATGCCGAATTCGATAATACGATTGAAATCAACAGTTTGAGAGAGGTCATTCTAGACTATTAGAAACTATGGAAGACACTTATCCCTCTTTGAAAGGTGGAGAATCTTTGGAAATGGAATGGAAGGATACCGTAGAAGCAGAACCCCAAGACAAAGACGAAGAGGTCGTGGTGGTAACGTCCAGAAGGCCAGAACAAGAACAAAATTTAGTGTCTTGTTTTGCTAAACACCTGGCGGATAAAATTACCGAATTGATCAAGAAAGATTGCTATGGGTGTCGAAATGATCATCCCAGTCAAATTCAACACGATAAATGTCTGATAATGAGTCAAGATTAAAAATTGGACGAGTATCTGGACGACGCTTGTAGTCTCATCTCGGAAGAAGCAGTGTTGCATGAGTGGTATAATGGCTTGCGTGATCATTCCTGCCCTCCATTGACTACTCTGGAGATCTATCGCATCGAAGCTCTCTTAGCCCGGAGTGCGGAAACGAAACAAAGAAACGGTTACTTGTCAGAGATTTTCAAACAAAAAGTCAGAATTGAATTGATGACTTATCATTACCTGTGAAAAAACCCCCAAGAAAAAAACAAAACAAAAAATGAATACCTGCGAACTTCGTTACCTTTTGAACAACAGTTCGTACACTGCTTCTTGGAATCCTGTCGTGTGTGCTAAAGATGAACTACCTCATCGCAAACCTCAAGACCATCAAGCTTATGTCATCAACATGGACGACATTCATCTCCCTGGAACCCAATGGGCAGCCGTCTACTTCCATAAAGAGGATTGTGAGGAGTATTTTGTTTTATATGAATTATCCCCTTTGGAAGACGACATCATCGACTTTATGAGAAGAAATGCCCAGACGATACGACTCAATAATGTGAAATTACAAGGCACAGATTCCATGGTGTGTGGACAATATTGTGTGTATTTTCTTCATCAATGCAGTCTTGAATATCCTTTAGAACATTTAGTGACTTATTTTGATCGTAACTCTTCTAGAAACGATGAAAAAGTAGATCGATGGTTTTGTGACCGTTATGGCTATCTTTTGTCTTTAGCTAGGAAACGTAGTGTACATCAATGGCCTCAGGACTTCCATCAATGGAAATCTAACATGACTTCACAACGTTGTCAACCTGGTCAAAAATAATTTGTTTGTTTGATATTATTGTTAATTGTTAGTTGTTTGATATTTGTTTGAATAAAAAATGTTGTGTTTTGAAAAAATGTGTCTGTCGTTTGTTTTGAAAAATATTTTATCATTATAAATACTCTTTGACTTTTCTCTCTATCCCTCACCATGACATTAGCTATGATAGCGTTCCGACCCAACAAAACCCCAGTAGGGATGTTTTCTATCGCGTCCGCGTTTGAACTATATAAAGTGGGGTAGTCTCCAATGAAGCCATCCATTGTTGACACGTCAACCTACGAAGATGCCTTCAAGACTCGCCAAACTGAACGAAGCTTATGTGAATTTACATCGTGTCAGGCAAAACCTGATACCGAAGCCTGAAGAAATAGATAATGTCAGGATGTTAACAATACCCCAAGGCCTGATAGAATAGGTCTTCAGAGAGGAAATCAAGTAAAAGGAAGAAGAATGGACAGAGAAGTATAGACAATTCTTAGTGAGATCCTCATGAATATTAATGTATCGCGAACATGAGGCTAAGCTAGGCAGATCGAGAAAAAAATATGGCTTCCTACTGTACATCGAGTAAAGATCTGATCTGTTTGCCAGATATTTCTTTTGCATTCGTTGAGAATTTTATCACAGGTGTCTCCAGCAGTTCAGGGAAGGAACAGATGACAAAAGGATTCAAGTATTACAGTGATGTATATGTCCATTTTCTTAAACGTAAGTTGATTTACGTCCTATCTTGAGTATCCTTTTTCTCTACAGCACACAAAATACAAATTAACGATAGAGAAAAGAAACTATTTAAAGCATGAATTTTGTTTCTGATTAGGTATGGTTTAAATGTAAAGCTATGATCAATCAATACTATGGTCAAAACACGCGTTCAGAATAAAACATTTACAAAATGTGCATAGTGACACAAACTGCCCTTTTAACCAACCACCCCACCCCACCCAAACCAGTAGAGACTTTGTGGTGTGCTTTAAACAGTTTTGGGTACATGTCGGTATGCTTGCATTTTAATTCGTATCAGAAGTGCACAACCTGGTTGTTGCTATGGTGCTTGCTGCTTTTAGTGTACATAGTCAACACCTTGAAAAATGAATTTGTTCAATGAATTGAAAGACAGTTGGTACTGGATGGTGGATGCAGCCTATGTGGTGGAAAGGCTTAAAAATGAATGGAGGTATCCAGTTACCAAAGACTTTGTGACCAGTCAAGTCACCAGCCTCAAAGTAGCCAGGGATCATAGAGAAGGAGATAGAGAAATTAAGAGGCTTCATCCATCCTAAATATGTGAAAGTGGGGACATTGAAGGAGGCCCTTGATAATATCATCCAAGTGAGGTGCTTTTTGCAAGACATAGCAAATTTCACCCAGTGGGGGTTAGAGAAATTAAAGAAAGCTGAAGACATGATGAGAAAGGTGATGGAAGAAGAGGTAAAGAAGATCAAAGAGACCTGGGCAAAAGAGAGAAAGGAGAAGGAAAACAGAAAAAAGAAGAGTTTGAGAGACTGAATCAAAACTGGATGAAAGTGCAAGAAAAATTGAGATCCATGGGACATCCTGACTAGATGCCAGAGAAGGAAAAGAAAAAGAATGGAATCATAGAGAAAGTGAGAAGCTGGTGGAAGAAATGGAGAAAATAGAAGAAGAACACAAAGGTACATTTCATGGCCACTCATATATCTCGAAAAGATTTACTCTTTCTTGCCTAAATATTTTTTTAGTCCATTGTATATTGTAGGTATTATAGATTGATGTTCATCAATCTATGGTTGTGTTGTATATGTCTATGTCGCTAACCATGTTTCTATGTCTATATCTCTATTATATTTGTCTCTACCTAGGTAACCGCGTATTCAGGTCAGCCTCTTGCAACATTGTTGCCAGTGTTCTGCCCGATTGAGGTCAACCACTTGCAACATTGTTGCCAGTGTCCAGTACTGTGACGTCACCCCACCTGTTCCATTCCTATTGTCGCTAAACAGTCCCAATCCCTTGTCGCTCTATAGTCCCACCCATGTTAAAATTCCCCTTGTCGCCAAAGTGTTCCACGACCTTCTTGACTGAGTTTTCTTTTGTCGCTATAGTATCCCATATCACTACTTGCGATTGTCTCACATAATTTTTCCAACTAAATTAAACTATCTCTGCACCCTTGCAATTTAATTAGCAGATTCAAAACACAGTAATCATCGAGTACTATTATTGCTTCTCACTCTATATAAGGTAATTAGGTTCTGTACTCTTTATGAAAATCGGAATAATTATCTAAGTAGAATCTAACTATATATGCAACATTTAGGAAAGAAACAAAAATCAAGAAAAAAGTTATAATTGTTATGTTTTGGAAGTATTGCGCAATGAGCATCTCGATCCAATTACTTTTGTTTCTACAAGCAGCGCATTAAGACGAATATTTTAAAGAGGGCAATGGTGTGACCTGTCGACCCTAAGTACGCACGTTCTACGCATGGGAAAATAGAAACTTAAATTAATGGATATTATTACTGTATTATCACATTTAATCGATTAATGTCATATAAAATTGAAAATAAACAATTAATATCTTTTATACGATTAAGTTTTAACTTTCATCAGTTCTAAACAAGTTTGGAAAACGTTCAATGGTAGGCAACAGTACGAAACTGTACAGTACAATATGCCCACTGGGTACTGTTCGAACGAGATGTGTGGTGACATCTGGAAATTATAATTCATGACTTTCTTGGAGATTTATATTTTCTTTCTTGGAAATATGGCAAGTGATGTAATCAGCAGTGCAATAAAACAATACATGGAAATCTTTTTGCGGAGTGGCATGTGGATTGATGCATGACCCCTCTGGTTGGTAAGTGCAGGAGTTTTCGTTTGCAACCGCGTTATTATATTTGATTTAACTGGGTAGGATTGTGGGTATTCGACAAAGAAGAAACTAGTTTGACATAACACATTTCTGGTTTTTGCTGGCTTTGCAGTAGTACTTTAGAGTTTCGTTTTGTGACCAGTGATGAGTGATGTGTATTGCCTATGTCTGAAGCTCTATCAAATAGCTCGACGTGTGTGTGTGTGTGTGTGTGTGTGTGTGTGTGTGTGTGTGTGTGTGTGTGTGTGTGTGTGTGTGTGTGTGTGAAAATGTTTTGTCTTATGTATCGAAATTGGAGACACCTTAAGTTGCTTTTGAGTGAATTTCATTTCGTAATATATCTGTTGTTGGATTTAATAACAACTCAGTCAGGCATAGCAGAAGACATCTAGGATTTTCTTTTTTTAAAAGCAGTTTCTAACGCGTGGACACCATGACTGAGACGACAGATCTGAGATAACCAGACTGAGATAGGAAACGTAAGGTTATCAAAACAGGTAGATTTCTCTCTCGCATGGCTGAGAAATATACCTCTGACCATGTATCAGCCATTTAGGCCAGGTATAGATACAAAGTCAGAGGAAACTCGGGCTATACAAATGTCCGACAAAACGTACACAAGTTTGCTTGTATATGTCATATCAACTGAAAAGGGGATGGGCTTATTCTAAGTTGTGATCAATTGTAGCCCAACCGCCACTGTCAACAATTATGACAGTAAAATACGTTACAAATAAGAGAGTGTGTTATGGCTGCCGTAGAGGATGCAGGCTCTCACCTTCGACACCATTCGCTATGAACACGAAGCTCCATAACCATTAACATGTATGCAGTGTTAAACTCTTAAGAAAATGAGGAAAATGAATATAGTTTTACGACAAACCTGATCCTTCCATGATCACCCCATTTAGAGCTACATCTAGCTTCTTTACGCAACGGAAAACAACACCAGACCTATTCATCTCGATTTTCAATCTCATACAGAATATATACAGAACAAAGTTTGAGTTATTTCATACATATGGTATTGACAGCTGCGTCCCAAATATTCATTCAGCCAAGAGTAATGTGGACCATGAACCGACTGATTTTGTGTGAAGTCACTCACTTTGAAACTTTTTGCAAACTGGACTGCAACTTACACACATTATAGGTCAAAAATTAATCTTTAAGCGGACCAGTAGAAATGTGTCTCTGCATTACGCATTCAACATAAAATTATATATTCTTCGCACCACTGTAAACAACAGTGAAGAAACAAGGAGACGTATTTTCCATCAAAAGGACCAATTATACGACACTTTTTAGTGCTTCTTTATTTCAGTTAGAAAGCCCCAGAATGGGACAAGGTTGCCAAAATCTATCTGAATAGTGTTACCAGTGACACGCGGACTAGCGAGTCTCTCTCTCTCTCATTATAAGGTAAGTAAGGCTGTGAAGGCAGATAGCGCAGGGGATCAGCACAGGTACAGTAGAAACTGTTGGCCAACAACTGCATCCAGATTTGTCTTCAGACGTATCGAAATTGTCACTTATATCCAACTTACGCCCAAGACACCATTCCCCTCCCTCAATCAGACACGTTCAAATTATTTGGCGATGGGAGGGCGGAAAAGCAGCAGGTGTGGTTACACTGTTAACGGTAGATGAAGACCTGCACCAAGGAGGCTCAGGGCATACAGGCGTTTTTGACTGGAATAAATGAATCAGTAGAACACGGCAGCCTTTTAGGTGATTGAGTAGTCATTTTTAGGCTCCACATTGCTCACCTCCTTAGCATGAGGAAGGGGTTAGAAGAGGTGCGCCAAACATTGCCTGCTTCACCTTAATCGCGACTGACAGGGTCGAAACAATAACAAGAAGACAAAGGTGATGTAACTCCCCATCGGTGGCTGGAACAAACGGACACTAATTGACAGTACATCAGCACGTAGACCAGAGAAACGAACTGCTCTGGCTGACAGAGAACTGGCCAGATTCAAGATCTAGATAGCAGCCCTGCATGAAGCTCTCCCAGCTGAGAAATAAATGACAACTCACCAAAGTAAGAGCCGGCTAGACCTTTTGGAGTGGCTGAAGTAAGGAAGATCGACGTGAAGCTGTTACTGTGTTTGCAATCAAATCACAACTAGTCAGCAAGCACACAAATCTACCAAAGGATATGAGTGACAGACTAATGTGAATGAGACTCCGAATGTCTGGAAAAAAATACATGCAACTGTCATAAGCGCCAATGCACCTTCCATGACCAATCCAGATGAGATCAAGTACAAATTTAATTAAGACCTGAAGTCTCTTATTGCAGAAGTACCAAAGTGGACAAGTTCATCATCCTTGGCGACATCAGTTGCAGAGTTGGCACATATCACCGGATAAGAACATGTGTCATTAGCAAAAATGGATTTGGCATAAGCAACAACAACGGACTTCTACTGAAAAAAAATGCAATGGATACGACATCCTAATCATCAACACAATATTCCGCATGCCAAACCGCAACAAGACGTCTTGGATGCAACAAAGCAATAAGCACTGGAGTCTCGATGACTATGTCATCGTCTGGAGAAGCGACAAGCAGGGTGTCCGAGTGACGATGGCCGTGAGAAGTGCAGAATGCTGGACTGACCACAGGCTCATAGTCCATTAACTCAATATACAGACAACCAAAACAAACTAAGACAAAATAGTGTACAGAAAGTTTAATGTCGCCAAACTGAAACAGGAAAATTTGAAAAACGCATTCCTTCAAGACCATCTGAGGGCCACAGTAATCAGGAACATCCCCAATACATGCTGACAATGCCACACTGCTCACTGACAAAGAACAGATACTTTAAATATGGGAACAAAACATCAACAACATCATTAACAGTCGCCTATCAGCGAGGAGGCAACTGATCGACTGGCTTAAGTGTAAATCGACATATCTCTTTCTGATCCTCTAGAGCTGGCTGAAATTGTTGCAGAAATCCATCTGCTAATAAATGGCAAAGCACATGGAGCAGACGTTAAACCAGCAGAAGTCTGCCATGTCAGAGGCTCCCACATGGCACAGAAACTGACTGAACTCTTCCAGCCAATGTGTACTCAGCGAACTGTATCAAAGGAGTAGAATGATGCATCCACCGTCCATGTGTACAAACGGAAAGGCAACATATAATACTGCGACAACCTTCGGGACGTCAATAACGGGAAGATTCTTGCAAGAATTCCGCTGAATCGTCATGTGCATCACATCTATCAAGAGGTCCTGCCTGAGAATCAGTGTCGCTTCAAGAAAGGACGAGGGACCACACTCATGGTGATTGCAGATCGTCAACTCCTGAATAAATGCTACGAATAAAACTCCAACCTGTACACGACATTCGTCGACCTGATAAAATCCCTTGATACAGTTAGACGTGGAGGCCTTTAGAAGATCATGGCAAAATTTGGTTGGCCAGAGAAATTCATCGCGATGGTTAAGAAATTCTGTGATGGAATGCTAAATCGTGTTGTGGATGACGGTAGTCATCTGAATCATTTCCAGTCACCAATGGAGCCAAGCAAGGCTGTGTGTTGGCTCTGGCCCTCTACAGTACGATGTTCTCTGCACTTCGTACTCATGCTTTCCGTTACTATGACATTAGGATCGACATCACTTACTGAATTGATGTCTAGCTGTTAAATAAGAGAAGACACAGGCTAAAACGAAGTTACGGGAAGCGACTGTTTGTAGCCTTCTATTTGCTGACAATTGTTCTCCGAATGCCAAATCGTTGTCTGACATGGAACAAAGTATGAACTATTCCTCTTCAGCTTGTGACAATTTGAGTCTCACAATCAGTATGAAGAAGACAAAATGTGATGCACCACAAGGAAATCCTTGCATAGAGCCTATAATCACCATTAAAGGCCGAATCCTTGAGTAGTGGACAAGGTCACTACCTCAAAGAACTCTTTCACGTGCAGTTCACATTGACGATGATACCAATGTCATAATTGGTTAAACAAGTGTGGCTTTTGGAAGACTATGTGCAGATGTGTGGGAGAACACAAACACAACTTACGGTCTACACAGCCAATTTGTTGCAGAGCCTGCTGTGCAATTGTGCAGCCTGGACAATTTGCCATGTCAGGAAGTTGAAAAATTTTCATGTGGGCTGCTTGAGGAAATTGATGAAGATATGATGGCAGGGCAGGGTCACATACACTGAGATTCTCTCACGGGCAGGCATCCACACTCAACTGACGAAATCACAGTTGAGATTGGCAGGCCACATCACCAGGATGTCAAAACAGCTACCACCAATGATCATATATGATCTGAAGGAGGTAAAGCGATCTCAGTGTGCTCATAAGAAAATCTTCGAAGATTCCCTCAATTGATCCTTGAAACTCTTCAACATTGACCTTGAATATTGGGAAGATCTCACACTGGACCACTCCACCTGGCAGAGTCTCATCCATACTGGAGCTACATATCTGGAATAGTAATTCATCACTTCAGTAAATAACAGACCCAGATAGACATTACACAAGTTGGATATCAGACAGGTTTGGAAGTTTAGGCACTCTGATAATGGACCTTTTGTTGTTAGTATTTACTGGAGATAGATTCTACATTGAATTTGACACTGTAATAATTAGGATAATCACAATAATTGCATTGGTCAAGATCAACAGTATTTTACAGATTCAACCTTCTCAACCTTCTATGCTGATACATTTCCTTGTCCTATTACCTATTTTCCTAACATTAATGTGACTGGGTAATGTAATTGATGGAGAAAATAAATTTTTGTACCATAAATCATGTTTGTCTGAGAATACTTATCTACTCATCTGATCAAATTATTATGAAGCCCTGACCCACACCTCCCTGCAAATTGCAAGCATCCTTGTTGATGTTTCACTCAAGTTAAACTGAAGAATATCTGGTATATGGGATAAGGTATCTTGGAATAGTTTATTTTGTTATTTGCTTTTGCCATTGTCTATGTGATTTATCCATGGAAAATAAAAAGCAAAATGTTTAATCTCTCCAGGAGTGCTGCACTCCAGAGGTAGTACAGTTAATTTCACTTACAATAATGTCATCAGCAAAATACTCTCTGGAGAAGCATAATTATGATAAATGTTTTACTATCTTATCATTGCCTAATAATATATGTTTAATAGTTATGATTTTATATATATATATATATATATATATATATATATATATATATATATATATATATATATATATATATATATATACACTACTAAATGTGTATATAAAAAATAAAAGTTATATAAAAAATCTCAATTGTCTCCTCATAATTTTACAGGTAAGCTGCGATTGGTAAAATAATGAGCCGACTACTTTAAACAAGAGGATGGCCATCTACTACAGCTGGGATGATGGTTTTATAACTACTTTCAAAACTTCCTTCATCTTATTTATAAATACAACTGGAAAACAACTGAAAAAGTAACTTCCTGCACATAGTCAAATTATTTTAAAATTTCAGAGAAGAAAAGTTTGTATACATCATTCACACAATTGCAACTGTGGTAAAGACAGATTTTGGAAAATCACTATGATAAAAATTCAAACAAATTGCTAATTTGGATAATCATTTTCTTCAATCTAAAAGAAATGAGTTGCTTTCATTTCTTTGCTTTCTATACAATTGCATTATCTAATAATAATGTATTTCTAATATTTGCAGAAACACATAATTCCATAGCATATGAAAAGATATGGTCAGTACATCTGCCAGTCGGGACTTTTTCAAAACATAACTTGCTGCTGCCAAATTATATTAGGAAAAAACATTACGGACAATAAGTCACAGCAATAAAAATTAATATAATTTGAAAATGAGACACTAAACTTCTAAGCTGACTAACCATTATTAAAGAGAAATCTTTATTTAACACAAACACCCACTCTGAAATGTCTAGAGAATAATGGAAAAGGCATTTCAGACAGAAACCTCAGCTTTTGCCAAAAGGGATAAATTATACATACTGGTTACAAAATGTAACAAATTTTTTAATGAAATTAGACCACAAATATCAATTATCACTTTGGGTGAAAACCAAGGAATGAACATTTTTTATGAGAACTGTTTCTATTTTTATATTGGCGCTACTTTCAGGTGTGTGTGTGTGTGTTTTGCATTTTTAATATAGTCTTAAAAATTGTTCAGAAATATCTGCAGTGTGGCAGTTCATAGTAATGTCTAGCACTGGGGCATCATGCCACAGACATGTAGCATGATTTTCCACCCAGTCACATTATCCTGACACCAGGTCGACCAGTCCTATCACTAACCTCTTAATGCTGCGTGCCTAGTGAGGCAGCTGTTAGTACCATTTTTTTCTGTCTTTGGTAATGCTCAGCTGGGGTTCAAACCTGCGACCTCCTGCATCTGAGGCAGACACCCTACCCACTATTCCAATGAATTGGAGGCACAACTTTCAAATACCGGAAGTTTGTGTATCGATAAGCCAACATATCAAATTTCACCATAATGATTTCTTAGTAAACCTGCATAGACAGACATTACTGATACTCAGTATCATGAGCATTTATTCTTGATGTATTGATCAATTTAATGCTGATGAAAACTGTTGGCCTAAGAAATCCCTACTTTCCCAACTGGCCTTTACAATTGTGGGACAATTAGCAAAGGATTAGGGTTTTTGTACCTGGAGATAAATTCTTAGGTCTGTAGCCAACATCATTGTAATGTATTGGTCAGCATTATGATGACAGATTATAAAATTGCATAAAGTTGAACAATCTGATTTTGCAGCAAAATGAGTTTACTCTGAATCTGACCCTTCTTTCTTCCTTCCTTCTTCGCAGGGATTTCATACAAGAGAGATTGTCATGCTTTCTGCTGGCTATCAAACAGATCAAAAGACTGAAAATATTATCACTTATTTATTACTGTTATTATTGTGTGAGAGAGAGAGAGAGAGAGAGAGAGAGAGAGAGAGAGATGAGGGAGGACTGGATTTATAAGTGCAAGAGCATAGCTACTTGTACGTTCCTGCATGGATAATATCCTGCTCTTAAACACTTATATGAAATATGTAAGAACTTGATGTGCAATACTTTTCAAATTATTTTATTGTGAAAGAAATATAGAAATATACCAGGTTCTAATTTGTATAAAGATACAAAAAGTTTAAGAAAGGAAATAAGAAAACATTTTAGCTTAATAATAGTCCAGAATGGAAGACAACAAGAGACACTACCACAGAGTACATTTTTGCCAATCTAAAAACTTAAATATCTGATCTCATGACAAAAATAAATTTCTCAGTATTAAAATCATTAAAGGAAAGAAAAACAACTGTATAAACTTTATAACAGGAAACAAAAACCGGTAAAGTGGGAAAAGATCGTAACTCAACATCTCTGAAACAATTATTATCATGTTTGAACTAGCTCAGCTATATAAACATTCTATAAGTTTAATATCATTTTTAAAACAAAGATTATGCATAAATAGGAATATAAATATCTCTACCATTGTAGGCTCAACAATAAACCCAACAAGAATGTTATATCCAACAATGCTTTAAACTAAACTCTATAATCAATTGTAAGAAATCTGCATTATTCTGCAGAGTTTCAGAAAAATAAAAACATATTATTTGCCTTCTCAATGAATATCAACACACTGAGTGATCAGGTGGTCCAAAATACCTCGATAGGCCTGGAAATCTACATAAAGAAATTAATGGAATAAAAAGCAATAAATTAATTGCTTACTTGTGTAACAATTTAGAAATTAAAAAAGTAATTTTAATTGTTTATGAGAATACTGCAAAAACTGAAAATTAAAGATATACACCAAACTTGGCCACAAAAGCGTCTTGAATTCTCAGGAGTCTTTAATTCTCAGAAAGTGACTTCTACACTGCAAACCATTTTGTATGTTATGCATGGAGTGTATATGAAAACATACTTTTGTAATTCATGTTATTTCTTCTCTTTACATTTGATTGCTAATGAATACATATACATATATCCACACAATTAAGATTCTGTTCATATCATCCTTCTACTTTTTCTTCAGTGCTCCTTTAGTTGGTTTTATTGACATTCATTGGCAGTAGAAACAGGCTGAATATACAATGAACCTGGAAGTGTTTACTACTTTTACAAATAAAATTCCAATGACAAATGGTCAAGTAGTGTGTATTAATTTCAAATGATGATTTGATTCCAGTATTTTGTTTATACACAACTGTAAGCTTCTATTACAAAACTTAATCATGCCTAAAGAGTCAGGCTAATCATGTGTCAAATAGTCAGACTAATCATGCCTAAAGAGTCAGGCTAATCATGTGTCAAATAGTCAGACTAATCATGTCTAAAGAGTAAGATGAATCATGCCTAAAGAGTCAGGCTAATCATGTGTCAAATAGTCAGACTAATCATGCCTAAAGAGTCAGGCTAATCATGTGTCAAATAGTCAGACTAATCATGCCTAAAGAGTAAGATGAATCATGCCTAAAGAGTCAGAATAATCGTGTCTCAAATAGTCAAACTAATCATGTCTCAAACAGTCAGACTAATCATGCATAAAGAGACAGACTAATCATGCCTCAGAAGTCAGACTAATCATACCTCATAATCAGACTAATCATACCTCATAGTCAGACTAATCATACCTCAAAAATTCAGACTAATCATACCTCAGAGTCAGACTAATCATGCCTCATAAGAGTCAGACTAATCATACCTCATAGTCAGACTAATCATACCTCAGAGTCAGACTAATCATGCCTCAAAAGAGTCAGACTAATCATGCCTCAAAAATTTAGACTAATCATACCTCATGGAGTCCGAATAATCATGTCTATAATGTCTAACTAATCATGCCAAAAGAGTCACACTAATCATGAATCAAGTCTGATTAATTCTGTATACAGAATCTGACTAATCATGCCAAAAGAATCAGGTTAATCCTGCCTAACAATTTTGACTAATCAAGAAATTGGTGAAACTTCTATCATGCATGCAAGAATGCCAACATAACCGACCAGCTTTCCTCAAAGCAATAGATTAAGCTCATCAGAAATGATTATTAGAGATGCCTTTAGTTTGTTTTCATCTACATTTAGAGTTTAATACTTCACATGTAATGAATAGGCATCTACCACATTCTGACTGTCTGTAATTTGGAGATCAGAACTTTACAAATTTTTTGTCTGAAAATATTAAGTTATATATCTTGGCAGTACTCAAGGAATTATACAATGCTATTGTAAAGAGAAAATATAGGGACTGTAAATAGTTGTTCCATTTATGTGAGTTCCTTCTTATTTCAAGTGTCTGCATGGAGAGTTTCACTGTCTTTCTAACTTTCTACTAAATACAAATTATTTAAGTAGAGGTGATTAAAAGTAATGAATGATATCAATTTTAAGGAAACTTCAATCTTCCAACATTTACTTTAATAGCTGCATCCTGCTAAAAATGTTTGCTATGACCAGAAAGTTAGAGAAATCACATCAACTAGACAGATTTGGGCTTGTTATTAGTAGATACCAACTATGCCACTCCATTGTTGATCTATGCCCAGATGACTCAAAAAACATACCGGTGATGCAATAAAATCTACTGATTCATTTTTTTAATAAAAAAAGTTACTAACAGTGATAAAGAAATGGAGGATGACAGAGCCTAAATTTGTTTTGCAAAAAAGCTAATCTTGCTCATTATCCAATATTCACACACTTGGAAATGAAAATTTCTGATTACCTTTAAATGTGTTAAGTAAATAAAAGAGAAATATATCAACATATCAGCATATAAACGAGTTCACAACACACTGACCATGGGCTACATTTGGACAGTGACTTGGTTTTATTCTGTTACATTTATACCATATGGGTACAATTAAAAATTGCTATCCAGCCTCCACCCTGGAGGAAGTTGCACATGCCTGGGGTACACTGACACAAGAACCGTATATTAAAATCTATTAGATGAATATTAATGTAGGAAAATTGAACTTTATAATTCTCATGTGTCAACATATTTTACTAACAGCCACCATCTTTCCCTCAACTCTTAACCAATATCTTAGTCTCCTTTGCTTTCTTGCCTCCTTGTTAATGCCCCAGATGACTTTTTGCCCCAAGTTGCTCACAACATGCCTGTTCTCATTTCTATAAGCAACTAATTTGCTTTTTTACCTTGATTTCGTTGTTGTGCTCATGACAAAAAGTAGATTGACACATATATAAACAGAACTGCTTTATGACTGGTCCAATGGCAAAACCAGCAGCAGTGACACTGAAAATGAGGTATGGGCAACAGCAATGCATCAACGATGCTATACCACCTAGCGCGATTCGTTAGTTTGCCACAGGTTGCTACTATTACAACCATTTTATAACTTCAATTTTTAAAAGTGAAATAGAATGGAAATTAGTCTTTCATTTGCAGTACAGATAATGTTCATGCTAATTATAATGTCATTCTTTTCTATTGTGAGAATTCCATTTTGTAGGGAGGGCCCCAAGTGGCTCAGTGGTCTAAAGTACTCACTGTTCCAGATCACTACCACCTCACCTCTGTCAGTGTGGTTTTGAGTGTCTGGCTCAGATAACATGGATATGTGAGAAAGATTGACAGTAGAGTCTCATGGGGTGGTGGTTCTTACTGAAGTTTTCCTGGGTTCTTCTTCCACCAGTTATACTGGCCACCATGTATAGCCTATCTTGTGCTGAAAAAAGATGTCAAGCCCCACAACAAAAGTACTCAGTAGGTGCATTTTTTTCTCCAATACAGACGCTGCCAGAAAAACGCATGGAGGCCTTCTACAGATATTATGTATTTCTGAGAGAGTGACACACGTAAAGTTGTTTGCATTTGCAACATGCAAAATGCAGAGAATGTTGGCATAATACTATGCTACTTTTGTGTACTGTGTGTAAATTTCTTTGGATATTGTCTTGTGGAAATTGTACGTGACCTAAGCACACAGCTAGCCAAAATGGTTGTTTCCATGTGCTCAAAAAGATCAGCCAGAATTAGATTAAAGTACACAATCTTTAGCAGTTATTAAAATAAGGAAACCTAATTTTGCCAGACTAGACAATGTCAGCTTCTGAAAGTGCAATGAAATAATTACAAAATATATAAAAAGTAAGAAAAAATTATTGGCTCACTTTTCCAAGTTACCCCTTAAATCCAGATAGTGAAAATGACCAAACACAGGTAGCAGTTTTTTGCACAGATGCACATGTGATGTAAGGCCAAACTGAATACTCTATAACCCAAATTACACTCATCAATGATACACCAAAATAAAGGGAATTAAAGTGTTCTTTTAACAATACCTAAATATGCATGGTCATATTTAAAAAGCCAGGTTAACCAGTGATGAAAACTGGGACATTCTCTTTCTTTAAAAATCCAACCCTATGCAAAATACAAAACTGTAGAGTGCCACCCATGTAAGATCCATTTTTTTTTAACAGACTGATTTAACCCAAACATTAATGTGGTAATTAGGTAACAGGCATGCATGGTACTAGGTTCCAACAAAATCTAGATGTCAGAGCATATTTTAGTAGCAAAGGCTTGCAGGATCAAAACATATTTGCTAAAAATATTTGATACTAGTTATGACCACATGTGTGCAGTTATCAGGATATTTGTAGGTATTAACTGTATATAGTACATAATATTTTTACAGTTCAACTTATGTTTTGCCAGTAAACCTAAATTAGCATCAGCCAAATCCTTTCGAATCCTTAAATTTAAAAGTGTTATTCACAAATTTTATTAATATGAAAAATAATTTAAAAATTTTGCACGTTTTTATGATAAGCATTAGGTTCAAACTGCCGCACAATGAATTTCACACTTCTAGTCCTTTTCCAATATTCATACTTTGGAAACATTCTTAAAAATGGATTTCAAACTGTAAACTGAGACAAATTTATAAAAAATGACACTATATAAAAAAGCAGATTTGACAATATTTGATCTATTTGAATAAAAGTAGCCATTAAATGGTACACATAAAAGATAAACATTTCAGACCAATATCTGAATAATATCTATCAGGTTGAAATACGTGTAAAATGCTAGAAAAACTAATTGTAAGCATTTGCAATAATAAGGAAAAAAAACATAGCATAAGGAATAGATTACAAGTGTGTACTGTATATGTTCACTTAGTTCAGTCCAACTAGAAATTGCATAGATCTGGGACTGCTGTTGCATAATAAGTCAGCAGATCTGGGTCTATGCATTTTGCTGGGTGCATTCAGTAGAAAAAATAATATAGACCCTAATCTGTCAGCACATTATGCAATGGCAGATCAGGGTCTCTGTTGTCTGCAGTTGGAGTTGACTTATAAACAAATATATGTAGTAATCTTATCACCGTGAGTTTTGTAAAGTGTCGCAAAAGTATCACATATTGCTGTATCACAAGCATGTGCAACCTATGGCCTGAGGGCCTGATCAGCCCACAACCTGGTTTTATCCACTTATTTACATTATAAGATGATGGCCTGTGGGCCGGATCCAGCCCACAACCTGGTTTTATCCACTTATTTAAATTATAACATGATGGCCTGTGGGCCAGATCCAGCCCACAACCTGGTTTTATCCAATTATTTACATTATAAGATGATGGACTGTGGGCCGGATCCAGCCCACAACCTGGTTTTATCCACTTACTTAAGTCATAGGATGTGGCTTTAAAAATCACTTATCTGGCCTGCACCCTTGAGGAAGTTGCACATGCCTGATGTACAAGATAAAAAAAGTGAATTTTATACATAAAATTTGATTAAATTTCTCATTGTATTCCAAGCAAAAATTAGCTAGCATGACCAAAAATCAAAAGAGAGTAACTTGCATACTTCAACTGTAAACTGTAAACTTTTTCTTTCATATGGAGAGGTACCATATTTAATTCCAACATAAGTATCATGAATGGCATAGAATACACACACCACATGTTTAATAGTCCCATATGAAGAACTAGTGGGGCATGGTTGACTCTGATGATTACTGACCAATGTTTCTCAATGATCTGTGGTCAAGATGCAGTCTCAAGCTGAATTTAATGTTCAGAACCACAATCAAGACTTACCATGATCATGACCTTGACCTTTAGACCTCAGAATCTATAGGTTTCTTTATTATCACAAGCACAAACCATCCAAAAAGTTTACTTGAGAAACTTACTCTAGAACAAAAAACCCAATCTGCAAAACCCCTTTTTCTTAAGCAACAATTACTTTCACCATGGACTTTTTCATTCCAAAATCAACAGGGGTCTTCCATGCTTTAAATAAAAGAATTTACCAGAAACTCTGGTCACAGTAATAGCCCTAGCATTAAATTAGTATTCAAAAACAATTTTTCTTCTTTCAGTCAAAGGAATCAATAGGCTTCTTTCTTATCCAAGGTGTGATGTATGTAAGTATGTAATGGTTTAAAAGGAATATCAGCACAGTCTGAGATATAAAGTGCTGATCATGTTTAGATATTAAAGAACAGACACACGAAATAAAACTAAAGCCAAATGGATAAGATCCTTAAATGGTAAAGTTTTGATATAAACTGCACTCTTCAAATAAGTCCAAGACTTCAGCTGAAGCATCATCATCAGACACATCCCAGGGCAAAAAGGTGATCACCACTTACAATATGCAGAAAGCTGGTCTGGGCTGAGCCTGTGAATGTTTATCCAAAGCTATCCATTAGCTTTGATGAAAGCACATGGTTGAGAACTGAATTTTTGTGCTGAAAACACTGTTTTCTATCAGTCATGTTGAGCCCTAAAGTAATGTTTCTTCTTTACTGCAAGTGCAAGCCATTTGCAAAGTTTGGTCTAGGTCTTTGATGTAGAACTACTGATGTTGTACTCCAACCATTTGTCTTCTTTCAGTCAGTGAATTTGACCTCTGACCTGCAAAATGATAGGTTTCTTCCTTGTCCCAAGTGTGAACCATCCCTGATGTTTCATTTAGGTATGTGATGTAGAACTACTGTTATTATGCAGAAACCATTTGTTCTTATTTCAGTCACAGTAACCTCAATTTTCAATGGCAAACATGAGATTCTTCCTTACTCCAAGTGAAAACCATCTACCAAGTTTTGGTAACGGCAGATGGTGGGTTACTCAAGCTACAGTGCAGAAATCAAATGAGGAACAGAGAGATAGGCAGATAATACAACATAATATACTTTTACTCTGCTTTATGGTGTATGAAATCAAAACCTTGGTTTTGTTTCTGTTGGTTTTAGTGACACTTTTAACAAATTATTGACCGTGTCATGCCAAAGAATGGAAGCTTTTCCCAGGACACATAGCGGAGGCCAACCTGGGATGACCTGGGTGGGTATCCAACCAGCGACCTTTTGATTATGAGTGAGACCCTCAACCAACTGAGCTATAAAACAAAACTTGTGGTCTCTATATAATTTTTTTAAAAATCGTATCATATAAGAAATTGTCAATACTTCTGAATTTACTTATAAAGATTTTGATAATTTTCACCCAAATTAGTAACATATATCAATTCATTAAACTTAGAACAAGTTAATTTACATGTAACCCACACCAGGAAAATGTGACAAGAGGTTGCATGAAATGAATGCAGTGCCACTATTCTATCATGAGAAGTCATGAACAAAGTCTTCTAAATGAGAAAAACTGGGTTGCTTTATAATGAATAAATGCATGTTTGTAGTTTTTACTTTCAATCAATACAATATGAGCTATGTCACACTTAACCAAAACAGTAAAATACGTGTTAATGGTATGTGACAGGCCATATTTGACCTGCAACTCGGCTGAATACAACTTAACTTTGTGACATCATTCATGAAATGTAATACAGAATGCACTGTCTTGCATGGATGCATTATACATGTTAGTGTTACCTTATTCTAACTGTAACTGTCATGGCTGAATGGGAAGACTGAAAATAAGTATTTAACTTTGTGTTGGACTGAAAAAATGAAATCAGATAAATAATGCTGATATTAATGTACCATAAGCATATACTGTAACAGGAAACATATCAAGTTAAATACCGCCAATCTATACATGAACTTATATTAAGTATTAAGACAGTTGTGTTGTTTGGAAAAAAAAAAGTCAATCTTTTGTAAAACTTTTCCAAGTTATATAAAGTTGTTGGATTATTTCCACTGCATTTGATTATAGTGGCAATGTGTTAATTTCAAGTAACCTCATCCTGAATCCCTTTCACCTTTACTGATTCTGTGTAAAGCATAGGAAAATGAATTGAGAAAGAACATGAATAAAACTGAGCTGGTCGAATAGATGGGACAGAATGGAATTTAAACTAAAAGAATTTCTCATTTGTTACAAAATTTAATACAATATGATGTTTGAAATGCACCTGATATTATTTTCCAGTTGTACCTGGTGTAGTTAACCAAAGATCCATAGTATTCTGTGAAGGAGTTGTACCTACTGTAATTAATGTTAGATCCATAGCATTGCTGTATTATGTGAATGAGTTGTACATAGAATAATTAAACTTTTATCCATTGTATTCTGTACATAGGTTATACCTCCTTTAATTAACCTCAGATCCATAGTATTCTGTGAAGGAGTTGTACCCACTGTAATTAACCTTAGATCCATAACATTGCAGTACTATGTGAATTTGTAACCTTAGAGCCAAAATATTCTGTGAATGAATTGTACCTGGTGTAGTCAATCTTAGAGCCATAGTATTCTGTGAATGAGTTGTACCTGATGTAATCACTCTTAGATCCATAGTATTCTGTGAATGAGTTGTACCTGGTTGTAATCAATCTTAGATCCTTAGTATTCTGTGAATGAGTTGTACCTATTGTAATTAACCTTATATTCATAGTATTCTGTGAATGAGTTGTACCTGATGTAATCACTCTTAGATCTATAGTATTCTGTGAGTGCACTGTACCTGGTTGTAGTCAATCTTAGATCCTCAGTATTCTGTGACTGAGTTGTACCTATTGTAATTAACCTTAGATCCATAGTATTCTGTGACTGAGTTGTACCTGGTGTAATCAATCTTAGAACCTTAGTATTCTGTGAATGAGTTGTACCTGATGTAATCACTCTTAGATCCATAGTATTCTGTGAATGAGTTCTACCTATTGTAATTAATCTTAGATCCATAATATTGCTTGCTGTATTCTGTAAATAAATTTTTACCTAGTTTAATTAACATACTGGATCTGAGTATAAATCTTGTACTTTATAAAAAAATTAACTGAGACACTTTTGAAGAGAAATTAATATTTACCTAAATTTAAAAAAACCAACAGATGCATATTGTAACCTAAAATAACAGTTGCCTCCCTTTAAACAAACCCATATCAAACCAGTCTCTTTTTCTTAACCTCCATTCCCCATCATTGCTCCTTAGTTTTGTTTGTTATGTTCCTTAACCTAACATCATTATTTCTAAACATATCTGCACACAGTTCTTTTACCAATTCATTTTTCAAGAGCTTCACACAATATCACATTATATTATTCTATATTTGTTATTTCTGTTGAAGTACATATTTTAAGAACTCCCAAAATTCTTTGTTGGCATTTTCTCTTGAGAGACCCCTGTGCTCAGATCTTTTTTCATACTCCTTCTTTAACTCTAAAATCTTGCCTAATAAATCAACAGTACCATCATCAAGCTCTTCATCTGCCGAAGAGTGATAGAAATTTCTCTTTTGTAAATCTTGGTCAGAATTATAGCCCGTTGGCTGGTCTGCATCTTGACCCGATTCACCCAGAGACCGAGCTAATGCAACTACAAGGTTGTCTTCTGTGAACTGACGAGACTGGAGAATTTTGGAAAGATCATCTAACACTGGACCTATTTTGCCCTCAAAATATTTTTTTATTTCACCTTCAGACAGTAAATTAGCCTTTTCATCCATTTCCTGATCCTTCATTTCCTTGCCTCGCTTCAGATGAAGAGTTTTTGATTTTTGCATTTCCATCTCCATGGTTTGCTGCAGCTCCCGTAATGATGGAATGCGTGCATGCTGGGATGCCATCTGGGATTTACCATCATCGTAACCATATGCTCTGAGTTCCCAGCTTGAAAGATAAAAGAAATTACATATACACTCAAACTCTGTTGTAATGGAGTTCTCATAACTACAGGTTAGACTATGTTGCAACACAACAACATATTTATCAGTGTTACATGACTACAGACAAGGACTAAGGAGAAAAGACAAAGCCACAACTGCAGTATATTTTGCTTTAAAATACACGCAACAAGTGAGTACATTAAAACTGAGGTCAGCCATAATAGTGTTCATAATAAATGAAAACCTTTTTTCATTCAATGTTTTCTTTTCTCATGAAATTTGATGATCCATCTCTGAGTCTTGATTAGTTCTTACTGCCTGTTTTGAAGTGAATGCATTTTTTTTTCTGTGAAAATATTGATCATCTGATCTGATGCAAAACTAACAAATAAGCTATCTGACCCATATAAGCATAGCTAACTCGATCAGCACCAATTAGAAATGGAGAGAAATTTATGTTTATTATTACTGAGAAAGCAAAACAAGAAAATGAAAAAGAAAAATGAGAAAGAAAACCGATACAAGCATAGCTAACTCAATCAGCATCAATTAGAAATGGACAGAAATTTAAGTTTTTTATTATTAAGAAAGCAAAATGAGTAAATGAAAATGAAAAATGAGAAAGAAAACATAGAGGAACTGCAAGCAATTTGCTCCAATATATCCCAACATTTTGCACTCCACCAATACACCATTATAGACGAGTCGAAGGTAGAAAATAATGGCATAACTCTTGTGATATTAGTACAGCAAGTACAATGATTGGTCAAAATGCTCGTCTTCTAATGATCAGTACAATATATAGCAAGTCCACACCAATCCACTCAAAGTAGAATTCACAGAACTGACATACAATGCATCCAGTTCTAAATCAAAAGCAGAAATACTACTTACAAAAATGAAAGGAGCACAAAGATTTGTCAATATGTGCAATTTTAAATGGTGACCATAATATGTACCAAGTTTCTCAGTACTGTAAATTAGCAAATTTAACACACGGGTTATCCAAGTTTTTCCCTACTGCGCACCCCCCCATGGGGTATTTATGTCTGCGTGTTATACAATTAGATTTTTTCTTGTAATACCATGTTGTAGTAATATTTTAAAAGACGCATTTCCTATTTCAAAAAATGCACCATGTTTGAAATAGTAAACAAGTCAAAAGTTGATTATATAGTTATGTTTCACATTTCAGCTAATGTTTTTGAAGCTTAAAGATGATGTAATAACAGAAAGACAATATCAACATAATAAAATCAGCATCTCCAATTTAATAACTTACTAATTTATGAAGAGTGGCAATGTTGTTGTGTTTACCAAAAGTTTAAACTGTCATGGATGGGTCTGATTTACTGTCATTGTCAAAGTTGGATTTGGAACTAATATAGATGAGTTGACTCCATGAAGAATTTCACATTTCCAGAATAAATTGCAAAGCGTAGCCAGGGTTATAATTGTTTATTGTAAAATTGGAACATTCGTTGTTCATGCCATTTGGCAATTATTTATGGATAGGTGACTAACTTATTGATTTTGAATTACTGGTAATGGATAGGCATGGCTTTAGCCCTGCATTTAACAAAGATAACATGTGGCATCATTGTGTAATGTTGATATAACTCAAGGTGAGGAAACTAATTATTAATTGACCCAGCAAGGTTGAAATGGCTGTGCTGCAGTTCAAAGGTAAATAGAAAGGATGATTCAACATATCCTAGTATTTGATACTATGTTGATAATGAAAAGACGCCAACGCAGATTTTGGTCATTTATTATTCTTTATGAGAACCTGTAGGTTATGTATTTCCACGGGTAATCTAACATATTTTTACAAACATTAGAAAAACTGCAAGTAATACATGATTGCGTGTTATACCTGGACATGTGTTATATTTGCTAATTTACAGTGATCAAATAAACTACGAGAGAAACTGAATTCAAAACATCCTATCTAGCACTGTTTTCAGTTTTAGTGCTGCATTATTTTCATTTACTGTGAACTAGACATGAAATGAAATCTTCTGGTTATAACCCCATGCTGATATGTAAAGATGGCTGCCATAGGATCCATATTTAATATTAAAGTGGCGTCATTTTCATTTAGGACCAAACAGACATCATTATAAGTCTTTTGGTGAAAAGCCACCATCAATATTACCATTGATCCAGAAAGAGTAGGGATTAGATTTTCAAGATGGCTTCCATGATGGCCATATTGAACATCAGATTGTTACTCTTTTCATGTAGGACCAACTAGACACCAGAAGTCTTTTAGAGGAAACCCCATGCTGACATGGCCATGAGTTTAGGAGATCAGCTAGAATAAAATTTTCAACAGTGGCTGTGGAAGCAATCAAGATGGATGTGCAAGTGGCACCATATTCAATTAGGACCAACTAGACCTAGTGATGAATATGTGTTTAAGTGATGTAGCTATAACAAACTTGTGCTAACAGATGGCATGACAGATAATGGAAAACAGGCTATTTCAAAAGCTTTTCTTGACTATATACAGTAGAACTAAAAATTGCTGGAGTAATGTGATTTGTTGATATGCACATCTGTCATAATATTTATGAAACTACATGGAAATCCACCAACAAGAAGCCAAAGCTGATCTCAGATTGCTCACCTATCTGATATATCCCAAGCAGTCAAATATAAGAGCAGCTGCCCTAGAAATCTGGGTCAGTTAGGATGCATTCTGCTGAAATGTCTTCCAATGCTGTTGATTTATACATGTTATAAAAATAACTTTTTCAAGGTTTCTTGACTTTTTTGCTTTATTCATCCATTTTTAATGTCACAGCGCCATCATGTATGGAATATGGAAAGACCCTATGCTAGGACACTTTCGATCAAAGCTGTCTAATTCTGTTCAGCAGTTTTTTGAGATAAAGTGGTGTAAATGCTTTTTTACACTGATCGGTGAATTGACATCATTTATACAAATCTAAATGCACTTTATGCTTTCGAAACGTTTTATTAAGTTCTGGACAGCAGTTTTTCAGAAAAAGTCATTTAAAAGTGCATCTATTTTTCATAACAGCTACCACATTTAATGGCAAATCGACATAATCTGTAGGAAAGTGAGAACTCATTCCAGAATACTTTCTGTCATATTAATGGCTTTGAGAAGGTGTCATTTAAAAGGTTGCTCTATTGTTGGTAATAATTTACATATTGGATTTCAGATCAGTACAGTTTTGTAAAAGGTTGAAAGGACTTCATGGCAAAATGATTTCGGTCAAGTTTGGCTAGATTCTGTTTAGCTATTTTTGAAAACAGGATGTTTAAAGATTTTTCAAAGATTTTTCAATTTTTAGTAATTAAGGAAGAAATTTTATTGTGGATCATTTGTACAAATTAAAAGCCCTTAAGGCAAGAATGCATTCTGTCAAACCTAGTAAAATTCTGTTGAGTGGTTTTCAGAAGAAGGGGTTTATATTCTTAATAATGGTGGACATATTTCATGGCAAATCAGCATCATTTGTACAAATCTTAAAATCTGCCCAAGTTAGGATGCTTTCTTTGCCGAATTTGGTTGAAATTTGTCTGGTGAATTTGAGAAGTTTAAAATTGCAAATACTGACAGAAGATTAACAGTAACAAATGCAGGACCATACCACAAGCCTATTAACAAAAAATAAAAAGAGAGAAAGAAAGAACAAAACTAGAAAAAGGTATAATTGAGCTGATATAAAAAAGAAACCCTCCAAAATTGCACAATTTACAGGTTTTATGTTAAAAACTCATTATAGTCTGATGATAATTTGCTGTTAAATCAAGTATATCCACATCAAAATTCAACTGACATATCCACTAGTCATCATATCCTCTTAGTCATCACCACTAATCATCATATCCTCTTAGTCATCACCACTAATCATCATATCCTCTTAATCACCATTAATTATCATATCCTTTGAGTCATCAGCATGTAAAATTCAATAAAATTTTCAATAAACTTGTAAAAATTGTTTAACAAAACCTTAGCAAACAACCTACCTAATAAACTTGCCAGATTCCACATTGGCCATCCTGTCCAGCATGCTCCTCAAGACTTTTTTGACATCATCTACTGTATCCGTGTTCTGTCCACCTTCATCATGACAAACCTCTATCTTCCATGTACCTTTTGGATTCTCTCCCCATGTGTGGATTGACATGAATACAAAATCTATCCCCTCATCACTCTTATCATTTTTTCGCCTCGGCAACAGTCGAGCCCTTGTGCCTGACGGAGATGTCAAATATAGCTCAATTTCACCTCTTTTATCAGCCTCTACCTTCACATATGCCTGAATGTGTTCAAGATTGGTGATCCTGGATTTACTATCATCATAACATGCATCAAATTCCAAGGTCCTGGAGACACAGCTTCCTGCTGACAGCTTTCTGTTTAAAAGGAAGTACAGGTTAGAGTAATGTGCTGATGATCAAGATATTGTTTTTGAAGATTTACAACATCTGGACTGATAACAAAATGTCCCTTGATTGGCTATAAAATGGACATTTCCCCAAGGATGGATCATTTTGACAAAAGGAACAGGCTCTAAAATGGACATTTCCCCAAGGCAGAATCATTTTGACAAAAAGGACTGGTCTCAAAAATGGACATTTCCCTAAGGTTGGATCATATTGTCAAAACAAAGGATTGGCTCTAAAATGGACATTTTTCCAAGTTTGGATCATTTTGACAAAACAATGGAATGGGAGTTAATACCATAATCAAAACTTTTATCTGCCTGTTGCTTAGGATTCAAAAACATGCTTGTAATAATGACCCACTGTACAAGTGCTGGTAAATATATTGTTCACAGGAAAGTTTTGGCCACAAAGAGCATCAAACTCTGGTAAAACAGCAAGTCTGGTGTGCCAGTTCAGAATGAAAATTTACATTCAAGTACAGTGGTTGCTCACTATACAGACCCTCACTATATCACTGTCCCTCTTATAACATTGGTATGAATCTCATTAAAGTATTTCAATTCTGTTTTATCAATGCCAATTTAATTATATGACTTAATTTTAGTTTCCTGGCTATTGGCAACCAATAACAGTGTTATTTCACATTAAGTACCCTAGTTTTTGTTTCTTATGCATGATGATGAGGAAGCCTTGCTGGAACATGACCCTGTATAGAGGTCATTCTCTTATTAGTGGCTTCCATGAACAGTGTTATAAAGAAATGTACAGTATTTATAGTTCTCCAAGTTTGTGAAACACTGCAGCTGGGGTCCATAACTGCCAACCATATTACATCTCTAACCATAGGATAGTATCACACAGCCTTGCTGGAACATGCCATAGCATAAGGCGCCTCTTACAGTGTGGGACACTTTTCTGGCTCCCATGAACAGTATCTATATATGTACGCAGTTGATTTTAATGGCATATCAGCACTATAGTGGCTATATGGTGCCAACAAAAAAGCAAAATCACAACATAAAAAAAATGACAACTGCAAACACAAAAATCAAGGAAGAAAAACTCCTTATATATAAAGTACAACAAGACAGAATATAAAGGATAAAGAAGTTCTGTAAAAGATATATAAAACGAAAGTTACAAGAAACTCATTTAAACTGTTTAAAACATGTTTCTTATGAACAGCATATACATATGTATGAAGCATTTTATGGCATATCAGCACAAAAGTGGCCATTTAATGCCAATTTAAGGTAAAGTTAAGTAAAATGTAAAATGAATTTACAAAAATTTAGGAAGATAAACTCTTCTAAAATAATGCAAATATTAGGTACAAAAAGATAAATATAAAATATAATAATGATGTTAAAACCCTGTAAAATATATATAAAATAAAAGATAATGAAAGATCCTAACATTTCAATGAACAGTGATAAAATGAGGAAGTACAGTGCACACATTTCTCCCATGTTATGACACGAAAGTCACAGTCTAGAACCATCAACCCATTATGTGCTGCACTTATGAATATCGAGAATGATAAAAAATCTGACTGCATTTGAGCCAGGGGTGGGTGAGTAATTAGGGGGGAATAAGCAAAGCGGCAGTCAAACATACAGTATCAACATGGCAGTTGGGGTTGTAACTGATGTCTGCATTATGTATTAAGCGACAGTATTGTAATAATGAAAAAATTTTCTATAACTGTGTTTACAGCAATAGATTTATTTAATTTTGTCAAATAATGATGTTTTAAAAAAGTCAAACTGTCATACATTTAAATTCAACAAGTACAATTGTCTTGCAGTCCATTGCAATACTTCATTATATACAGAATCATCTTATAATTATGGTCATTATAATAAATACATGAGAGCTGTGTGTATACTTATATACATAAAATGAATAAGAACTACATTTTTGGGGGCTTTCATGCATATTGATTGGAATGCTTTTCCTCCATGATAAACCTGAACAGAACATGGAAATTGTTATACAAGATTTGCATAGAATTCTTTAGACTTGGATTTTTAAAATGATGAAATAGGTGCAAAGATGGATCTCCTTTTTGTAAAAAATATTATTCATAATTCTGCATTCACTAAGGTGACATGTGGGTGAAATGAGAAGATGAGAATGAGATCAGTCTGACATCCTGTCTGTTATATTACTGCACTGTAAAGATATTCTTAAGAGAAATGACATCCTGAAATTCCTTCAATTAGTAATGGCAAAACTACACCCTAATCTGATTTGTCTGAATGTCAATTGTTTAAAGCTGAGACAAACTACTACAATACTACAATCTGTTTTTCTACACATGTATTGGACAAAATTCTTACACATCAACATTCTGTGGATCTGTTTTGCAGATATGTTGTGGTGGCACATTTGTCCAGTTTTGAGCAAGTTCCACCATTTTCCCACAATCCATCATTCCGAAGCCAAAGGCATCACTGACATGAAAGCCAGCCCCATTAATGGTCCAGGTAGCATTCAGACTCTGTATCCTGGCAGCTCTCACTACAATGTGCTGAACGTCCCTCCATGTCAGCTTTGGACTGGAATATAGTAGAAGCATTTTTTTTTAAAAACACCCTCATATTTAATTCATATGGATGCAGGACATCTGGGTATTTAGGACAGAAGAGACATGCTTTTATCTTAAATGTGTATTCTTATTTCATATTTTGGCTGCAGATGGATAATTCAATTCCCATAGATCATATTGTTAATTATTTGCAAAACAACTTCACATTTGTGGTAAAGAAACGTACATGTTATGTATGTTCTATCCTTGAGTAAACATTAAAAAATTATATGTTGCATTAATTTCTTATTAAGTCACTTGTAGAAACCAACTAAAAAATCCATTCTGGTGAAATTTCCTTATTTACATTCGTGAAGTACCTCTGCAGTGTCAATAAGTAAATGACAAAAAACCTCAAATTGTTTACAAGTTATTAAAAAGTTGAAAAAAAATCCCCACTTCTGGTAAGTATTTCCAGTCAATCAGTAGTATCCTTCTGTTATGTAGAGAATCTAATATACTGCCAAATATGAGTTGATTCCATAGATACAAATAATTATAGTTTACACCTACCCCTCTATTGATTCTAACAATGAAAAGCATCAAAGATATAAAAAATGCACAAAACTTACTCGCTTCATTCACTGATTTATAATTTCTAACTTAATTGCCACCATGCAGTCCCTAGCGTTGTCACCTTCTTCACAATTCAAACCTAACAAAACTTCAAGACTGACATAGCATGGCAAGTCTTTGTTTTTCACAACACAGGTATGTAGTAGTTTATAATGTTCCATAAGCTCTGGATAATTCCATAAATTTTCATAACATTGTGATGTAAAGGCATGTTTTTGCATCTTGTTTTGAATTTTTTGGAAATATTAGAATTAAGACAGTGCATATTCTGAATGAAGATGACAGTGTTTACCTTCTATGTATGTGTAGGACTGCATCCAACCCTTCACTGAAAACTGTGTTATGTATATCTGTATTTTGTAATTGATCTTCATCTAAAATCAAGTTAATGGTGTACCTGACCACTGGCATTTATTTTGTAAACATAATACACAGCTAAGATTTCTCTGATTATAGAATAAATATTCAGATCATTATTAATTATAAACACATTTACTTCAGTTTGAGTTAAAGGTACAGTCTTGATTCTGACCTTAGAAAGTTCCAGAAAAGAAATTTTCCATTGTGCTGACAGAGTTTTTCCAGAAAATAGTAAGTGTGATGTAGGTCAAGTGGAGGGTATATAAACTTCTTTACTTGAAAAATGACTCATTCTTGCCTAAAATCCTAAGCAAAATCAGTGTTGTGTTCAGTTTTCAATTTGGGTGAAGTTAATTATTTCAGTTATTCACTGGAATTACAAAGTGTTCAATACTACTTTTTGGATTAAATCATTAATTTGGAATTATAGTGAATTCAGACAAAGACATTTTGGATTATATTATTGTGATACATCAAAAACCACACTGTCAGATCAAAAGACGGTTAACACATTGCCATATTCCAGGCCACTGGCACATTAGTATGTTCAACACTATAGGCAAATCAACATATTCAATATTGGAATTTATTTGAGCACCACTGGAATTCAATTGGAACTCTATACATCTGGACATGTGATAAAACTTTTAGGACTATTTGGGTTTTTATTGATAATACTGTAAGTTCAATTTAAATTTTCACTTTGTATTATAGGGAAATAAATTATTTGTTGAATTTTACAAAACTTGTTGGTTTTCACCCTTTTCTGTTATGTAGTTTAAGACCGTAGAGTCATAACAATGGTCTCTTTCAGCAACCTGAAAATGACAGTGAGCAGGCTCCTCATTTACAGTTAAGCTTTTTTTTGGTTTGAAACACCAACAACAAGACAATGTTAGGAACAGCCTGTTGATAATGAGTCAGAAATTATAAATCAATGACTGAAATGACTAAGCTTTGTGCATCTGTTATAGCCTTAATGCTTTTCATTTTAAAAATCAGTGGGGACAGGGGTAGGTGGAAACTAGTTATTGTGACCATAAAGGAGAACAAACCTTGTTACAGTAACAAGTTGATAATTAAAACATTTATTTTATGGAAGATTGCTAATGCACATATTTTATTTTATTTGTTGTAAAAATCTTTCGGGACTTCAATACAAGATCATAAGGGCTGTTCCATTAAAACATATATGGGACCCGGGGATGGCACTTTTAAAAACATCTATCCCAGGGTGGTCTTGATTCAAAATTGCTTCTGTCCCAGGTTGTTTATTCAATAAAATCGCTTCTATTGGTGGTTGGTATAACTGGTTCTGTAGGTCTGTCTAAAAGTGCGACCTAAAGATAATAAAAAAACTTCCACTTTAGATACCCAGTTATTAAATTCGTATTTTATGTTATGCACGCCGATTTTGTTCCCATCAAGAGAAGGCCTATTTCCTTCGAACGGACAACAGACTATAAACGTTGTTATTGGTCAGCTATAAATAGGTCAGGAAAGCCTACCACGTGATCTGTATTTGTAGTTTTACTAACCACAAACAACGTGAAAATCTATGTCTTTATTTTCTCAATCAAAGGAAAACTAGCAGATTTTTTAAATAAATCTCCTTATAAAATTAAAGTGTAAATTCTGCGACATTAATTTTAGTCTCGTGAGACTTGGTATGCATCAGTCGGATCCGATGCGCGCTGCGAAAAGAACCGAATGTAGCCATATTGTGACAGTTATGGCGGTGAAACATGTTTTCGACAGTGGAAAAAATCGGTATTTGATTGAGAAAGCAAAGCCTTGAGAAATAATTGACAGCCTTAGAGGTAAGTTCTGTTATTTTTTTCAGAAAGCTAATCAAAAAGTGTTAAGAGACTAGTGAAATTCTGTTTATTCAATCATTACGAACGTTGTTGTCATAGACTCGTTTCGGTCGATCAAAAGCCATTGGCATTGTAACACGTACTTGTCTTCATCCAATTAACTCAGGATGACCGATACACACAGAATCGGCGTGGGGCAGATTTCGCGTCAGTTAATTGATTGAAGGGGTAGAAACGAACGCTTGTGTGTAATGGAGTCTTCATTGGATATTTTAACTCCAACATGTACTCAGTCCAAGTCCAGTTCCAACAGATAATTCCGATGTTTTGGAATACTGCTTGACAAAATTTGACTATTTAACGGTTATCAGAGGAAAAATCTGATTGATGGCACTTTAAAGTTGCAATGGAAGAAGTGCAGAGGATAATACCATTGGCATTACTGTTGTTTGTATGAAGTATCTTATGTGACAATATCAGTGAACTAGTTTCATGGATTCAGTTGCATTTTGTTTAATTACTGTGACAGTTTAAAAGAAATCTCGGAAGTATTGTAATAAATGGCAATATATGGAAAGGAAGTTAAAGTTATAGAACAAAAATGAGTAAATTATCTTGAAACCAATGAGTTGGTTAGTAATAGATCATTATTCACCCAATCTTCCAGTCATTTCTGCATATAAATGATACTGTCCATACCTAATTAAAATGTAACTATTGGTAATCTAAGTCAAAATGTGTTAGGAGTTTTTCATTGATTTCAGATTTGTAATAGGTAACAGTTCTTATTTTCATTGGCTGTGGTCATAACCATGCAAGTATTTATTGACAATGTGGTCAGTCATGGCTTGTATACAAGTAGATGATTATTACAACTTTCTAATTAGTATCAAGTCATCTCATTTTCTCCAAAAAATGTAAGCACAATGATACCACAGTTGCAAGTTGAATTAAACATTGTTGACTTTATGTTTAGATTTTGCTGTGTGCATGTCAAGTTGATAAACATTTGGACAGTATACCATTTTTTGCTATGTATATCATCTCCAAAATATACATAGCACATAACATAGCAGCTGCTTTACACTCCATGCCTAATTTTATAGTTCATGTGTGTTAGTTTCAAAGTGAATCTTATGTTGGCTTTGGATTAAACTTTGTTTTGTTGAGTACTGTACATTTTGTATGTACACATGGGGGGTGGGGGTGGGGGTGGGTGAAGTTTGAATATGTGTGGGTGGGGATAAGACCAAGCAGTACATACACACCTAATAACAAAAACTTTATTAAAGCTACAATAAAACCTTTTTGCCATAGCCAACAAGAAACAACTGATAGTATATGCACACTTTCCAATTTGTTTGTAGCCCCTTACCAATTTTAAAAATGAAAAGCATCAAGAAGATAAGTTATAAATAAGTACAGTACATCATTTTCAATTGGCCAATGAGAGGGCAGTCAATCATTCCATGTACTGCAGTTGCATATTAAGTGGGTCTGATTATGGCCATATAAGTTGTGTGAAAAGGGAGCGAAGTGTCTTCATTGGTATTTTTTTTTAATAGTACATATATAACTGATAAGTTAATTGTAAGCAGCTAGATTAACCCATGTGCCCTTTTCTGGTTTCCAGGATGGATGATGCATGGCAGTCAGAACTGTGTCATCTCCATCCAGTATTTGCAATGTACAGTTTTAATATTTTTAGAAATAATGGACAAATAAAAATGTAACTCCAAAATGTGTGGAATTAGTGAGATTATCAAACATAGTGAATGATCAAATCTGTTGCTTGAAAACAGGGACTTGATCATGCAAATATGGAGACCATGTTACTAAAGAAACTCCCTTTTTATTTGAAATGCAGATAAACTGACAGTGTTTGAAGGGCAGTACTAAGCAAATGTATACATTCACACTGAGGAGGGGTTAGAAAAAAGTCCACCCTGCAACTGGGGGAGGGGGCAAAAAATGGCAGTTTTCAAATGTACTAAATGGACAGCCCCTTATACTTATCTGGAATAATAACTCTTATTAGGCCAGCAGTGATGATGAGACAAAATAGGTTTAGTCATCTGTTTTTTTATATTAATGTTTGGAATGAAATGGCTGCGTGAAATTTTTATTATTGTTTTTTACAAAATTATTATACAGTTTATTTTAATTTAGATAGTACAAAATGTTACTGTCAAAACTGAATAGTAATTTTGCACCATTTTTGACCATAGAAGTTTGATAATGGGTAATCCCTTGCAGTATTTATTTAATCACTGGACATGTCCTCGCACCAAACTGTTATATCTCTGGTACACACACACACACACACACACACACACTTAAAAATACTTTACCCCACCAATCAATGCCAACACGGGCAAGGCAATTTATTACTATGCCCTGGTGTTAAATCACTAAATAACCAAGGAGTTTCAGCACTCAACAGTGAAATAGAAGAAATGGTTTTATCTTAGATTCCTAGAAATTTTTATTGATCAGAAGAGTGTGCTTCCCTTTGAAATACCTTTTTTTAAAGTTTCAAAATATAGCAGCTGCTTCTATCATAGCCTAGATGCCATTTAATTGTTGTTTTTTATTTTGAGACAGAAATACTAGAAAGTGTCAGTATTGTTATATCAAGCAACATTGTGGTGGACCAGTTTGTGACTTTACTACAAACCAACTTCTATTCATGTTGATAAATACCGGTAAGATACAATATATGAACTGAAGGTTATCGAGGAAGAAACTGCCATCAATGATGCAAGTGCTGCTCTTAAAAAAAAAGACCACCAAAAATAGAGTTCAGCACTTGATGCAGAATGGAGTAATCCAGAAAGTAGCCAACAGGTACAAAGCCAAACAGTTGTTGTTTTATTTAGGTAACATTACTAAATTGTACAAAATATCAAAAGTTTTCTTTTTAAGGATTTCCTGTTAAAAATTTTACAATAAAAATTGATATGTGTATGTATTTCAACAAAAGACTGTATGGTATTACTCTGATAGCACTACCAATCCAATTGGTGAAGGGGTTCATGTTTATAATTAAGAGGTGTTGACAGAGTTTCCTTCAACAGCAGGTAGTTTTAAAAACCATTCAGCTTGTACACTGAGATGTTATGTCACATGTAGATAAATAACAATGAAGAGTGTGTTATTTGTCATATATTTCAATATCTTGTTCACTTCTGCTGAAATGTGGGGTCACATTTTGGTATCACAACATGAAAATTAGTTACAACACTAGTAACCACTTCAGAGCACTGACCGATTATGTTCAGAATTTAAGTATGTGTGTCATAGGGGTTATCTCACATAGTTCAAATTTTTAATAGTGCTTATCAGTTCTTTTCTTATTATACAGGCATCTACCTCTGTGAGCCCAAGGCATTAAGATGTATGAAGGGGATTTCCTGAAAAATTTGCCAGTTTTAAAAAGATCTTACTTTCAATTTAGAAATGATGAATCCCATAAAATTGTCAAGATAAATTAATGTTGAAAGAAAAAAGGTTTCCTGGTTCTATTGTTATTTCTGTTATCTTTGTTTCAGTAGTTTAGATTACCTGAGTACATGTTCAGAGATGAAATTATGCCATTTATAGATGCCATTTATTGATGTTTATGAAATTTCAGATTTAGCATTTGTCATTGTTGTACATATTAATGTCAAACATGTAAATGAAGTACCAACATGTCATTTATCCAGAACATTCAGTTTTCAAAATCACATTTGCTGCCATGAGCATGTTGCTATGATCTAGGTACATGTACTTGTATTTGTGATCTGTAAGATGGCAAATGTGGATTTAGATACAAGGGTTAGGGTCAACACTGCTTGTGTTAGCTTTTTTTCAGATGGAGTTGTCATGAACAACATCTTTTGTTCAAAGTTTGTTGGTTAACTTTACTGGGTCTCAAATTGCAAGTGGTCATTCATATTCTTGACAAACTTGAATTCCTTAAGTGAAGTTTGGACAATTTATTGTCTTTATCCTGTTAAAAAATGGAACACAACATTTTAACAATGATGTAAGAAATCATTCTGGTAATATATTTTGAAATAAAGATGTTAAATTGAATGCTGTTTTGAAGTATTGTTTAGACCACTTCCCAGCTATAAATAATAAGGCATACAGAACCATGCATAATTTTGTAGAATAGATCAGTATATGGTGACCTTGTCTATCACATTTTACATCTACAAACAGGAGTAGAGTGGTTTTAGAACAGCATTTAAGGCAGAGGAGTGTCTGTCCATGCTAATAGCATTTCAGATGTGCTAAATGTTACATAAAAAGACAAGAGTAAAGTAGAATGTAGACATTGTAGCAATCCTGCATGCATGTCATGGTTTTGCAATATACACCTTGGCATGTTAACTACTCTTTACATAGCCCTAACAACTTTTATTAGCACCAGTCATCCCTCAAATGTGCCAGTTTTTGACTCTCAGCCAGAAATGCACATACTTAACAAAGCCTAACACAGGTCCGCTGGCCTGAGGCCACCTGATATTCAGAAGGACCACCACTTTCCTAAAGCTCGGTGGTCTGCGGTGTCTGCAATTTTAGACTGTGGATATAAAAAATATATCTATCCTATGTTATAGGATTGTATAAATCTTTCTTTAAATTATAAACATGTCAAACAATGCAAAAATCAAAAGTGAAATGAAGTTAAAACAAGGATCATGCCTACGCCATTTAATCCAAATTATCATTGTCATTTGGGCGCCTGCCATAAATTGTCATTTTGGCACTTACTTTGTTAATCATATAGGAGCATCTAGCGTTTAGGATACTGACATTTTGTGGTTTCGCGTGTTTGAAAAATGTGGAGATTTTTTATTGTGTCAATTGCTGCCACCACCCCCCCGACAAGAAACTCTAAATACGTGTGTACAATAAAACCAAAAGAGAAAGAAAATTACAAGATAAGTGGAAGCAGGAAGTTCCGTGGCTAACCCACGGCAAGAAGAAGGATAAGATGACATTTTCAGTTTGTTTTGCGTATAATATTATCGGGAACATTTGTAGTTGGCTGCAGCAACTTTATAATAGGTACAATCAGAACCCATGAGCTGAAACGGCAACCCCTGGCTGTTCTGAAAGTGAAGAGTCTGTTATGTTGCTGAATAAAGCAGTCTTTGAAAAACTACGTGTCATTGTTAGATATGCTCATTTTTTCGAGACACATGGACGCACATATACTATGTGAAATTATGCGAGTTGGACAAGGCTTGGAAATAGGCAGTACCTACCTGATGGACAAATATTGTCAGAAATTTATCAGGGCTATTGCCCATAATCGTAGGGTCAGAACATGACCATATCATTTCCTCCAGTCATTTTTTTTCTCAGTTATTAGTGACTGCTCCATTGACACGTTTAACAAAGAGGCAGAAATATTATATGTTCTTTCAAGTGAAAGGTAAATGTTATAAAGTTTCATTTTATACTTTTGAATTTAAACTATTAAACACAAGTTTAAATTAAGATCCATTCCATTTATAATAATGTAAGCTCTTAAACCAATATAAAATTAGACCCGTTCTAGTTTATTTAATTCTGTTAATTCAATAATTTAGTATTTCTTCTTAGGTTTAAATTCATTTTTTTGGTATAAAAAATGGACCCAAGGTAGACAGTGAAACCATCAGTCTTGCTATAATGGGCCTTATGTCAGAGAGATATGGGTTGTTGTTGTTGTTGTTGTGGGGCTTAACGCCATTTTTCAGCACACGATAGGCTATACATGGCGGCCAGTATTAATGGTGGAGGAAGAATCCGGGAAATCGATGGAAAGAACCACCGACCTACGAGAAGCTACTGGCAAGCTTTCTCACATATCCACATTCGCCGAATCTTAGGAATGAATGGATGAAAAAGAATGTTGCAATGGGAACTGATGGTGCGTCTGACAGTGATGTTGATGCTGCTTATGACAATGATGATTATGATGATGATAATAAATTCCATGCTCAAGATTTGTCAGCATTACAAAACAAAGCATATAAATTGATGAATTTAATGTAAACTGATAAAATAACAACCTTGTATGCGCGTTTTATTTTATTGTATAAATTATACATTGTTTTTCACTAAGTAGATTCATAAACAAAAAGGACCTTATATCAGTCAGAAGGTCCACCATTTTTCAAAAGCAGGAAGTCCTGCAGATTTCCTATTTAAAAAAGTTAGTGTCAAACCCTGCCATAATTGCATTTTTTACGCTATATCTTGAATAAAATAATATTTAGACTTTGCTTTCTATGAGTCAAATATTTTCCTAATATATCCCACCACCCCAACAAAAAACTTCTATCGGTGGGTGATTCTGTTGTTAAATCGATTCTATCAGTGGGTCCTGAAAGGCCTAAATCACATCTATGGGTGGCTACCCAATTTCAAAACTGCCTTCCCCCGGTCCCATGTATGTTTTAATGGAACAGCCCTAATGAATATATAATGAAACCAGAGGATACCTGACGTAAGATCTCTTTAAATGCTGAAAAGGGAAAGGGACATGATATCCTCATTGAGGTACTTACTTGGCCTCTAGGACCAGAGCAATACAACCAGCTGCAAGTGGGGCAGCACTGGAGGTTCCCTCGAAGTTCTCAATACAGCCCCCATTTATGTCTGTTGTCACCTACAGTGCAGAGAAAAGCAAGTCACTGCACTATTTTACATTATGGCAAATGAATTTCAAGTCCTCCGATATCAAATCATGTAACTCCAACAGTTGTCAAGAGCACATCATTAGATATGATAATATGGCAACATTATAACCGGTAATCGTCAAAGCAACACCATACATCAAAAGGCCAAAACTGCTGGCAGTGACCTGTGGTCTTTACAATAAATAGAACTAGCACTGGCTATTCCATATATCATATTTTTAAGTTGCCACTTATCATTGCCCCTTAACACATTGCAATATTCACCTGTTATATGACTGGGTAGTTAGGCTCATGCCCAGCTTTGGTAAAGCATCTTCAGATGTTACCAGTGATATTAAAAAAATAAAGAAAACACTCATGTAAGATCTATTTATCAAGCTCTCATCACTTAACATTCAAATAGGCTACGTGTTCATTTGTAGTTCTGAAATACCATATATACACTTATGAATCAATATTTCTTTTTAATGAGAATACAAATATTGCAGAGTAGGTGTCATTTTATCAGCACAACATACAAAACTGAGATAAATCAAGATGTAATGTTGGAAACTCTAGATGTTAGAATCACTTACTACAAATCATCAATTGAAATATGTTTACATTCTCATGCCACTATTTCCATCCAGAAATGCATTTATGGTAAGCACAATGTTTATCTGTTTCATTACAATATTCATTACACAATACTTGTACAAACATTTATTTCCATTTTAATAATCTTAATATATTAAATATTATTCACCACAAAATGACAAGTCCATCAATATTGCTTACTGTAGGTGATTAATAGTAAGTATATTGCTTTATATTTCATGCAATTCTGAACAACCTGTTTTTGTGTAATATTTTGTGTTTGCTGTATAAGCATTGTTTGATGCAATCAAAGTTTTTACTAGATTTCTATTTGCCTTTTTTTAAAGCTAGTTCAAATTCACATGTAAAATTTCCTAAGTCAAGCACCTAACTTGTTAAGGCAGCACCAACTCTGCTATTCTAGTTGACAACTCCTTTGATTGAGCCATGAATGTGATAAAGCTCAGCACCCTAGTATAGTGCTATATTCAGTTGACTGCAGGTACCTTATTTAATAAGTAATTTAAGTACTCCTGGTGCATAGAACTACTGCCCAGTTTCTAATCTCCCATTCAAATCGAAAATCTTAGAAAAAGTTGTTTTATCTCTTCATTCTATACACTCAGCCGCTCTCAAGTGTCATAGATCGTCATCCAGTGTCTCACCAATTGTATTCTCATAACACCAAAATATACAAATCTAGCCACCCAACTGAAGTTGATGCTACCATCCAAGGTGTAGAGAGGTGCATTTCTGATGTGAAATCATGGATGACATGTAACAAGCTGTAGATGAATGATGATAAAACTGAAGCCATTCTGATTACAACACAAAGACTTTCTCATTCACATCCTTTACCTCAATCAATAAATATCAGCAACACCAACAATAAATTCACACAGTCAGTACAAAACCTAGGTGTTACTCTCGACAGTACTCTCTCATTGCAGCAACATGTCATGAATATATGCAAGGCTATAAATCTTGAGCTGAGACGCATCCGCTCCATTTGCAATTATCTTTCAGTTGATGCCACTATAATACCTGTGTGTTCCTTAGTACTTTCAACACTGACTATTCTAACTCAATTCTGTCTGGTTCATCTCAATATCTACTCCAGAAACTTCAAAAAGTTCAAAACACAGCTGCTTGGATCATCCTTAGAGTACCATGATCAGAAAACACCTCCCGCCTGCGCTGTACCCTACACTGAATAATCCATTCGATCCAGAATCAAACACAAAATTTGTTCTCTGTGCTACGTTTCATTGACATACCTATCAGACCTCACCCATGTGTACACACCAGCAAGATACTTAGGATCCTCTTCTGACACTCATATTCTCATTATTCCCACTATGAAAATGAAGTCATATGGACAACATTCTTTTGCATACCAGGGCCCAGCAATGTGGAACAAATTGCCCACTGAACTTAGACACAAAGACACAGTGACCTCATTCAAGAGCACTCTTAAAACTCACCTATTTTGACTGCAAAAACAGACTTAAAGACCTAATAATGTTTCCTTACCTTCAATATTTTCAGCATGTTTTCTGTTTTCAAATTTCATTGTGTTTGTTTTTTGTAATCATATCATTATATATGTTCATCTAATGTTGAAAAGCGCTTAGAGCTTCTAAAGATTAGGCGCTATACAAAGTCCTCATTATTATTATTATTATTATTATGTCTGGCTGTAATCACATAGCTTGCTTTGTTTTCCCATTCAATGATCCTCTGAGTAGCAAATTACTTGCTCAGTGCCAAGCAGAGTTTTATATTTAGGTGATTGATTGTACTTATTTTAACACCCCGTGATGTTGCTGCACAATAGACAACTATTTAGTTGCAATGATCCTTTAATGAAATTTCACTGACAGTATGATCAAAGTGTTACTTACTGTGCCAAATCTGGTTTCCACATAAACAATGTCCCAGGTTTCTGAATCATCAGTGTAACTGTGCATTTTATCATTTAGATATTGCATAATTATAAATTGCTCAGCTTCATTAGTTTCACCAAGAACTATAGTGCTTCAATGGAGGACTTAAGTGTAAGACTTTGCACAGAAATGTAACAACTGCTCCAGAGATTATGAATGGTATATTTTTTCAAAGTGCAACTCAACTAACTGATGATAAGTCACCACCTACAGACAGATTTGTTTTGCAAAGTAAACCCTAACTTATACCAGGGTCAAAGATAAATTAGATTTTGCAGCCAAAAAGATGGAAAGGTTTACTTAGTCAAACTGTCTCAAAATCAAGTACTCATAATATATGCTAGATGCTCAGTGCAATATTTAAAGACCTCTCATTACTTACCACTTTAATCTTTTCCCCATTCCATGACTCTCCTGGGTAAGCTAATCCTCCTGTTGGAACAACTGCCATTGTAGAGCTGCACTCCTCCATGAAGTATGGCTTCTGTCCCTGGTCTGTTACAGAGCCAATAGAAATACTCTCGATGCTGCCTACATAACCATCAGCACCACAGGAGTCTCCATTGTTGCCACCATTTCCCGTTGCCCACACAAAAATAGTACCCAGTCCTTTCCTTCCCTGATATTAGAAAAATGCCAGCACTTAAACAAGATTTCCATGGAAGGCTATGTTTCATCTATGAATGGTAGTATAATGATGCAGTTTTCTGCTTATGCAGGCGGGAGAGAGAATCCCAGTATACCATGGCGCAAACTTAAGATGTACAGTAATATTACACAAAAAGAGCCATCAGAAAAATGGCTGACCCCTGACCAATTGAAGCTATTCAAATGAAAAATTAACACAATTCTACAATATCACATCCAGTGACCTTGAACTCTGATGCAGTGATTGCAGACTCAGTAAGTTTTCTGTCCTCAAGAGTAATGCAACCATGAGATTGATATAAACTGGGTGTGGGAATCTTGAGGGCAGATAACTTATCATGTGGAACCCAAAATGACAACATCAGCTACAGTGACCTTGACTTTTGATCCCTGGATCTAAGAATCAATACAGAGATGCCTCTGCCCAAGAGTTGACTACCTATAATGCTGATGACATCCGGATTCTGTAAACTTGATATATCAAGCAGAAACACCTCAAATGTAATGTCAATTTCACTGACCTTGACCTTTTACCTTTGAGTATCAATTGGGACGTGCCCATGCTCATGTATACTCTATTATGAAATTTGATTAAAATTAGGCCAGGAACTAAGACATACAAGAAAATCATTATTTTTCAGCTTCAGTGAACTTGACATTAGACCTACCAGCTGCAAAATCTATAGGCTTCTGCTTTTACCCATGGGAAAGGGACATATATATATATGGGGTTTGAAAATAAAAAAGAAACCACAGCTGAGTCATACCAAAGACTTACAAAAATGGTACTAACAGCTGCCTCGCTTGGCGCTCAGCATTAAGAGGTTAGTGTTAGGACTGGTTGATTTGGTATCAGGATAATGTCACTGGGTGGAACATCATGCTACATGTCTGCGGCATATCATGCCCCAGTGCTAGACATTACTATAAACTGCCCCACTGTAGACACTGTAGCGATATGACTGAAAAATTGTTAAAGCTACATTAAAAAATCCAAATCACACACCACATACAAACACTGAAAGAAATGAACACCATTAAATATGTCTTGTCAGGTTAAATTCATGTTTTAATCTTTTAGTTCTGTTTCAATGTAAACAGAATAATAGTGGCATATTCTCTTCTACATTAAAACAAGAAAAGAGTCAACTGACCATCATATTGATACCTATGAGCATTTCTGTGAGAATCTAATTAGGTGCCGTTCATGTTTTGATATACAACATGGGGAAGTGTTTGTTGCACTGTAAAAAGCAATTAAAAGAGACCTGTGTTGTTTATCACATTATGTCTTTTCTATTAAATCAAGTAAGGGGGTTACAATAAAATATTTCAAAGGCTGATGCAAATCCTACCTGCTTAAGCTCTTGTGGTCACTACTGAGTCTCAAACATCAATGCATTTAATTGACCAACATTGTTTCCAATATTATATACTTAGCATCATTAATGTATAAATATTAACAAATAATGTATCCCAATCATTTCTAAATGTGATCATAGAGAGTAAAGGAATCAAGTGAAAGGCATACTCAGTGAATGACAAGCTTCATTTCATAGAGAGGGTTCATAATGGTGAGGCGAGATCGAAAGTTTGTAGTGAACTCAAAACTGCAGAGTTGACCATTGTGAATTTTTAATTTTTGCATTCAAACTAAATCTATCTATCTATCTATCTATCTATCTATCTGTCTCTCTATCTATCTATCTAGTGACATAAAGAGTATAAACAAAAGTTTTGACGTTGTTTCTCAAAAAGAATTGCAATCTTTTAAGAAAAAAGAAATCTCATTTGATTCTGAATGACAATAAAACAAGAATGTATTCAACACAAAAAAAGCAGTGACATAATGCACAATGTCTTCAGCATTACACATGTTCAATGTATGGACACCATGTGCAATAATGGTTTTAATGATCTTTTTAATTTATTTAATTTATCCTGAAATTAAAGATAATTTATGAAAACAAACAACAAACTACACCAATATAAGAAGAAATTTACAACAAAGTAACCTGCCACCCCCATTCCTCCATTGATTGCCATCCCTTCATTAGTTTTTTTTATAGGTTACCATGGTATCTTGTACCCTCGCTTATAGTGCGATTGATGTTTCTGGACCCCATTGTGCACGAGTTATGTAGTGAGCATTGTACTAGAATATGTATACACATATGTCTGAGTTACAGAGGACCTAGTATAGTGAAGAATCACAAGCATATTCCGAATATGTGTATACACATGTGACTGGGTTACAGAGGGGCCAGTTTTGGGGAATATCATATTCATAGCAATTACCAGAATGTATTCACGTGACTGGGTTATAGCAGGGCCAGTTTTGGGGAGTATCATATGCATATACTAGAATGTATACACATGTGACTGGGTTACAGTGGGGCCAATTAAGGGAGTATCATATGCATATGCTAGAATGTATACATATGTGACTGGGTTACAGTGGGGCCAATTAAGGGAGTATCATATGCATATACTAGAATGTATACACATGTGACTGGATTACAGTGGGGCCAATTAAGGGAGTATCATATGCATATGCTAGAATGTATACACATGTGACTGGGTTACAGTGGGGCCAATTAAGGGAGTATCATATGCATATACTAGAATGTATACACATGTGACTGGATTACAGTGGGGCCAATTAAGGGAGTATCATATGCATATACTAGAATACGTGTACCAATACGAACTAACAAAAGCTCACTCTTTCATCACACATTATCAGGGTTTAATCTACGAATCAGGGATTCGGACCAATGACCCCTTGATATTTTCCAAAGAGGCCAGGTCAGATTACTTGGGTCAATACCTGTGACAGGCAGCATGTTGTAGTCATTACTTACTGCTGTACTCTTGTGACAGGCAGTATGTTATGGTCACTACTTACCGCTATACTCATGACAGGCAGAATGCTGTGGTCATTACTTACTGCTGTACTTTTGTGACAGCAAGCATGTTGTGATTGTTACTTACTGCTGTACTCTTGTGACAGGCAGTATGTTTTGGTCATAACTTATTACTGTACTCTTGTGACAGGCAGTATGATGCCATCATTACTTGCTGCTGTACTCTTGTGACAGCAAATATGTTGTGATTATTACTTACTGCTGTATTCTTGTGAAAGTATGTTGAGATCATTACTTACTGCTGTATTCTTGTGACAGGCAGTATGTTGTGATCATTATTTACTGCCGTGCTCTTCTGCAAGATGTATGTCATGGTCATAATTGACTTTTGATGTGTTTGTTTATGTATATAAAGATTTTTTTTTTACGGAACATGAATCCGTTTTGTAACTCAAATATCTAGCAATATATAAATGAGAACCAGTTTATTCTTATCTATCAATAATGACCACCACTCTGTTGCGCTCTCTTTATCCTGTGAGAAACTGAGATAAAACATTTTACTTTAACAACAATCTCATGGTGGGCATAGCATACCATGATGCATCTATTTTATCACCATTCAAATTTCTTTCCAAAAGTTCAGATTATTTGATTCCTATGGTGGACTGGTCAAAAATGAAAATCCTCTTCAGACTTTTTGAGTTGGATAGTATCACTCTGATTTATTAATCTGTGCAATTGCCAAGAAAAAAATGTGACCATGTTTGCAAATAACCTCTCAAGATGGCATCTGCATGTAGTGGGAGTAGTTATCAATTATTGTTATTTTAAATATGAATTTACTGGCTAAACCAATATCCTCTGTAGTCACATGGTCTTCTACATAATGCATATCACATGTAAATGGCTGAATTCACAACTAAGAACATGACTGGCACGGAGGTATGAAATTTAAACAAATTGTTTTTACACATGATTGTGTGAACACATCTGAATGGCATTATCTAATTTTGCTTAGCTGTTGTCCAAGGTTGTAAATTGTAAAGAGAATGTTTACACAGCTACTTTTGTCCAAAACTGTAAGTTGTAAACAATATGTTTATGCAGCAAGAGTTCAAGGTCAGTCTTGTTTACAGTTAGACAAGTATTTTTCTGTTGGAAATCTTCACATTCTATTACAATACAGATCACGTGAAAATGTATATAAATAGGAATTTTGATAAATAATTTGTTCCTGTTTTAGATCAGTCTCTGGGAATGAAGTTGTGTTGTTGAAGTCAGACATAATTCAAAGGAATTATTTATCTAAAATATTCACTGGAATTACTAAATTGCTCATTCAATTTTTGGATTCATACATGCTACTTTGAATTTTTGTGAACTCATTCAAAGACATTCTAGATTGCATCAATGTGTTACATCAGGATATTCAAGACTTGGAATTCATTTGGAACATTCTTTATTTTTGGACTTGTGATCAAACATTTAGGATTATTTGGGAATCAATACACAATACTGTGTCTCTTGAATTTACACTGTGAGTTGTAGATAAATAAACTGTTAACTTTACTTAAAATTATTGGCTTCACTTTCTTTTTGTTACATAATTTAATACCTAGAGTCGTAACAATGGGCCATCAATAATTTCTTGGCACCACAGCAGCATAAATGCTGGCAAGATTGAACCTTTCATCTTCTCTTGATTAATGTTAAAATCCCAGGTAAGCAGAAGCTCATAAGAGAACCCCACTTCTGTAAGCAAATGTCAATAACTAATTTGAATAAACTATGAAGCAGGTCACATAAACCTAGTTTTGGTGCACACCATTCATCCATTTCATGAAGTCAACAGGTAACAAGTAATGGAATTTGAACCTAAAGACAATTTTCATACAAAAATAAGAGTGGGTCACAGGGAACTGGTTTTGATGTAGAGTAATAATAAAACCCATTCTCTTTCAAATATGAACCCTTACTGCATGTATTATCCTAATTAGTGTGTAAATACAAGAGGTACTGACTGATCAGTGAGGAATGATGCACATGACTGGTCAGTGAGGAAGAATGCAAAACTGGTCAGTGAGAAAGAATACACAAACATGACTGTAAATCCTATATACAATCTGCATCTCAAAATGGTATTGTAAACAAGAGGCCCAATGGGTCTGATATCACCTGGCTTACAGGACTTAACAGTTGTATTTTTCATGAAGAATGCTTATGCAGTATCATAAGAACACAACCAGACTGTAAACTATCTCCCAAACTCAAAAACATGTCAACTTGACCTATTTTACTAGTCAGATAAAATTTCATCTAAAATTTAAAGGCATAACTAATAATCACTATCTCTTGCCCATAACCAAAGTCACCCAAGGTCTTTAAATTGAAAGTGAAGTTTACAGATGACACTTTCATTGTGTTTTACAAAGTCACATGACTTTCATGCAAACTGAAATTAGAATCCACCTTTTTTTTTTATAAAAAGGCCACAGGATTCTAAACTCTTGGTAATTAAATTTAGAAGTGTTTCAGGAGAAAATCATATTAGGGTTTTCACATTTTAATCAAAACTGAAACTACAAAATATAAATTTCACATAATTTGTGAGCAATTGTAGTGATATATGAAACACCATACATAATGCACATTAAATATAAGATATAATTGAAAAATCTTTCAGGCACTTTAAAAAAGTGATTCTAACAACAAACTCTTTTTCACCAAACATATCAAACTTGTTTCCAGGTATTTCAGAATTTCCAAAGTGGCAATGAACTTAGAAATGATTCTCTGCAATAAAATTTATAAAGTCAGAAATGGCTTTTACAAGAAATACATTCTTACTGGCATCAAAGTCAATATCACAAAAAAGACCACAATTACTTGCTGAGAAATATTTATAATTGCCTCAAGAAAATCTAATCCTTAATTACAACATGGAACTTATGTCTGTCTGCAAATGTATATCTTTACTAATTATATTTTTCTTCAGTTATAAACTGGGCTGAAACTAAGGTCCAAAACTGGGAGAAGAGACTTCTCACTCCAAATTGAAATAGAAGCAAAGCAGAAGTGGAATAAATCTATCATACTTTTCAGTCATAAAACAAGATAACAAACAAGTGAAGCACACATCTTTTAGATCATCAAAAAACATATCACATTTATTTATAAAGTAAATAAATTAAAAATAACCAACTGTAGAATCGTACATTTTATATTTACAATAAAACTATTCTTTACTTCCTCCAAATGAATTTTGTGTAAGTCTTTTTAAGTACATACTGTTTTCCCAGTCACTGCACTCTTACATGTAGCTGAGGTAGATCTATCTGGTTTTCATTTGCTTTTAAGTGATCAAGGGTTTCGTGAAATCAAAGTTAGGCCATCTGCTGAAATCCTCATGAAGTCATTTTTGGCTTGGTCCTTTAAATATGTCCTCAACATGTGTTTAATTCTGTTATGAGTGAAGAATTCTCTCTCACAAGGAACACTGCGTATGGAAATATGGCAGCAGCATTTGATGAGTTTGGGAAGATCTGGAATGGTCTCTCAACAGACTTTCTCTGCATAGTTTTGCCACATTCAAAAAGAGAACATTCTCTGTAATTTGCTATGACCTGTCTAATGTAGATTTGATACTCTGCAATGTAGTCATAAACACTGAATTTGTGCTGCATAGATACATGTTTGGCAGTGTTTTAGCTCTTCAATTCCAAGCTCTGGAAGACTGTCTGTTACAACACTGACTTTTCTTGGAACAAGCACATGCGTGACCTCCTCAAGCTTAGATCCAACAAAGCTGTCCTACAAATTTTTGACCAGGTTATGAACACATTCTGGTAGAGTTTTGACAAAATGCTCTTTTGGGTTGAACAGTTTCTTTCATATATGTGACCTCACCCTCACCCTCATCCCCATCATCACTGAAAAGATAAAATCCTTCCAAGTTCTCACACTTGCTATCAGTAATGCCTTTTTGCCCTCTTCCACAGATCATCTGTAAACAGTGTCATCATCCTCTTCTATGACAAAAGTTTGAAATTTATGTATACAAGACAACACTGCATTCTACTAGGTGCTTATTATTCTGGTAAGCTGACCGTGGGTCTAAGATAACTAAGGTTAATGTTATCTTTTTTCATAGCTGTCCAACATGTTGTATAATGTTCATCATCAGATGGCTTTTATCTATACTTCTTCATCTCCATCAACAGTCCCTTTGCTATTAGATTTGAAAGAATCTCATTATCAAGGGCTACTAACAGCACTGGATATGACATACAGATACTTTCCACTGCTCAATTTTGACAATGCCATCACAGTGTGAAGTGCAGCAAAGCGTAAATGAGAGAATTCCATCTTATCTATTGCATTCAGTTTGCTGTTACAGAGATTGGAATTGCTTAAAAAATTGAATATCTTTCCCACTGTGCATGAGTATAATTCCAATTAGAAAATGGACTGTGCCACTTGGAATACTGCAAGAGATAACTTATGTCAAGCACAGTAAACTCCAATAAAGATGGACACTTCTTTTTCATCTTAGTAAAAACTCCTTCTGCCTTTCTAGTTATGATGTTGGTGCCATTTATTCCAAAAGCAACACATCTTTTTAGAGTTCTTTTTTATTCTTAAGTTCAGTTAGTAAATTCATCATAATTACACTGGCATTATCAGCTGAATGGCTTATTTTGCACTTGCAAAGAAGGGTAATGTTCAGACCTGACTCTTGCCAAATACTGCGTAGATTACCAATCTCTTATGAGTTTTCCACATCTGTGCTCTCATCAAGCATTATTGAAAATGGTTCTGACTCTTTTATCTCCTACAGTTTGTCCTCTTCCACACCAAAAGTAATGGTTTCCAGAAACTTGTAAGTACTCCTCTTGCTTGTATGCTTAAATCTACTATTATGAGTGAGCACCTGGCACAAACTGCCTGCCAGCTCCTAAATGTGTTTCAATTCTTCCTTTGCCAATTTTCTTTTGACTACATGATCTACCACTTTCTGGTATCCAATGATTTTCTTCATCCTTTGGCAGTTTCCACAGCTTGCTTTATTGGTTCTTTTCTACAAGGGTGAGTCTTTCCAGTCATCCAACATCACCGGCACCTGAAAAGTAAGAGAAAAAAAAAAAGAATTACTCAATGCTTACACAAATGAAGGAATTAGTATCAGTCAATGGTAAGGCATTTAGCAATTCCAATTAAAAATTGTATCTGACAAAATACAGTACACAAAATAAACTACCACATACAACTAATTAATTCAGCCAGAATTTATCATGAAATTTCAAGAAAGTTTCATTAACAGACTATCACTACTGACAAAATGGGTCAGTACTTTTAGAAAAATAATTAGGCTCACCTACTTTTAGAGAACTGTGTCGTACATTTGGCTCTTGAGTCAAAGAAAGTATACATTACTATGAAATGGATATTAGTCAAATGTCATTACTACTACCATTATACAGTTCATCTTCTTATGAAAACTGTAACTGTGATTCTGTTTTTCTACAATAGATAAAAAATAAGGTAAACATAAAATTAACAGTCTATAAAAAAGAAAACAAACCGAAACTTTAAAATAAGTACAAGTTAGAGTATATTTTACTTAAAGATTTATTTTTCATCAATGGAAATGAAGATTCATCTGATGAAACATAAAGTCAAACCCATGGCTCTGTTGAAGGCTACTATAAAAAATAACAATCTTTCAAAATAAATAAAATTCAAACCAAGAGAAACTCATTTTAACCATTAATAATTTGTAAAATGTGAATCATTAATAATATGACCAAAAATATATGCATTTTTCACACAAGCCAATTTATACAATGTATAACATTAACATTAATGTCTGAAAATAATGTTTTCTTCCATTTAGTTTTTGGAAGCAATGAATTATCAATGATGGTCCAAATATATTGTGTTACTGCATATACTTGCTTGCAGGTCGAACTGCAAACAGAATAGACCCTTATCTGCCATTGCATAATGCACCAGTGAATCAGGGTCTACGTTGCATATCTTACCAATTACTCCTAACAAACAACACAGACCCAGATCTGCTGATGCATTATGCCATGGCAGATATGGGTCTGTCTAGTTTGCAGCTGGACATGATTTATAGGTGAGTATAGATGTATGGATGGTATTTGCTTACACACTGGGATTTTGTGTCCATGAGCATTAAATGTGTCAAGTATGTCTCTTGTACACTGTGCACTCGACAAAACCCAAAGTCATCCTCCACATACAAATCATATGAATTCAGATAAAATCCTTTACAGAATTTTTCACTCTGGAGATTGATTCTCACTATCTGATCCAGACTTAGGTTCATCAAGTGATAGTATGCACTGAATGAATACTTAAGCAATGGAGTTATTCATACAAGAACTAAGTCAAAAATAATTTATACAGTCGAGTTGAAATGAATGAATGAAACTTTTGACAGGTGTGAGCTGTCCAATCATCAGTTCTACTTTAAAATTTAGTCATCCATCTCATTAATGAAAACATGTACATTGCTGGTTAAATAAATGACTAGCAAAACCCATCTACTATCCCATGCAAAAATGTACCATTTAATACCAGCATCAGTAAATAACGTAACAACAATTAAAAGACTTACCCATTGTTAATGAAAGGTTTAACTGCCCTTGGACCCTGGTTGTCCTGCACCAAAGGTGCCCCATGCTGATGTGCTGCAGCCAGATGTTCCATTCATGTTATGAAAGTTTTGATGAAAATCAATCCACACCCATCTACTCTTGCAAAAAGGTAATCCCTTTCATCATCTATGAGTATAATTAATCCAGTTAAGCACATGAAGATGCCCCTAATCTCCCAGCAAGTGGCCACTTTGTTTACTTATCAACACACAGACAACCAGCTTGCCAGTAGAGGGCATTAGCAAGGAATAGGGTATGACTCAAAAGCAGTTTTTAACTATGAATGTTTTTAAAAAATGGGTGAAATAAAATCACTGATATACACAAAAATGAGACTTTTTGCTACTCTAGTCACTTTTTCACTCACTGGTTTGAACTTAGTATAAAAAGCAAGTCTCAAGAAGGGAATGCCAGTCTAATGGCTGAAAAGTGAAGTCAAGAATCCATGATAAGACACTTTTCTTTCATACTTTTACACTTTATAAGACAAGTTAAATACAATTTTAAGTAAAAAAAAAATCTTCTAAAGATTATGAAAGAGAGAGAAAGATAGACAGAGAGACAAACAGAAACAGCAAGAGAAAAAATTGGTCTTTTTCAATTTGTTTTATAAGACCTATCTCTACCTAGTGAATAGGTTCAATGTACCCTCCCATAAGAGGCAATTACTGGAGCAAGGAACTGTGATGGTGAAGTAGAGAGCATGCTGAACTTGTGACCAAAATGGTGAGGATATGAATATCCTACAATGAAGTTAGGCCAGTTTGGAAACTGTGATGAGTCATAGGGCAAGGTATTGTACTCCAACTACCTCAGCACTAAATAATTTGTTTTGCTGTGCCATTAAACACCAAACCAAACCAAACCAAACTCCATTCAACTTCACATAAGTGAAGATCTTGCATCTACTTTGATAAAAATCTGATCAAAATAGTCCCTAAAGTGTTGACATGTTCAGCCAATCAGATTCAAGACAACCCTACCAATAAGCATTCATCATTCTCACAACTGCATCCATCTAAGATCTTGTTGATTTAAAACTATTTATCAAGATTACTCAAAGTTGGATCAGAAAAATAGTCTCTTGAGTCACAAGTTCAACCAATCAGATGCAGATCACATAAAAAATGCAGACACTTAGCTTCACTTATTAAGAAAATCTGAGAACTTGATGATATAAACTTATATTCCAGAAATATGGCTTCCAGAATGGTAACAAGCTATGCCTATCAGATGTGGGACAACCTTGTTAATATGCATCTACAGTCAAAACTGTCCAAATGGTCACATTTATACTGTGGTCACCTGGTCTCAATGGCCATTTTAATTTCTCCCCTCCAGCAAATTTCCTGTAATAAATGTCATGTATATAATGACTGCCTGCTTTCCATGGCCAGTTGTATGGTGTTTTGTAATCAAATAGTGTTTTCTCACTCCATTATGCAGTCGCTGGAGTCTAAAGTGACTGCTCAGTGTATGCAACTAAACTTTCACTCTGTGAGGAAGAAAATGTTTAAATCAAAGCATACCATTTGAATCAATGTGTAAACATTTCATAGTTTGCTTTTACTCACTATATTCCAGCCACTCTGTCAGTGCAACTTAAAGTTGTCAATATATCAAATTCAAAACTGATCTGGTTTTATTCATTATGAAAGAAGATCAAAGGAACTGATTACCTGGATGGTAGAAAAAGTAGACATTTGTCACAGCAGAAATGGGAGTCACTTCTTTTACCAATGTGACAGGCAGAGTTAAATATCTTCATCTATCTACCTCTGAATTAAAGTCATCTCTAACAAAAAAGTTCATATTTTGAGGAGAGATGCAAGACACACTCCTTTTCATTAGATTGATATCATTCAGTATTCAAAAGATTGTCTGTAGAGGCATGCAAAGCTTCTGTTCAGTGTTAACAACAACAGCCATATAAGGCTTCTTTTCATTCCGTAGTTATCACAGGTCTCTTAAACTGCTGCTTTTATTTAACTCGAAGCAAGCTGAGCAACTGGTTAATCCAGATATTGTTTTAAGTGTGAATAGCTGTTTCTAAGTCAAATTATACAAGTTAGCTAAAAAAAAGAGTATGTCCTCATTTTCACAGTCATATGTTAGCTGTCAGTTAATACTGACATTAGTGTCTTGTCTTGGTACACAATGCAGCAAAGATTAGTGATTTTTTTTTTAACAGACAGTGATTATTTAATTTACAGGTTGGCTAAATTGTGCAGGATACAGTAATCTTGTATGCAACATATATTAAGGAGACAAATATATATATATATATATATATATATATATATATATATATATATATATATATATATATA
>JAECUM010016707.1:0-11070 GCA_016617855.1 Megalonaias nervosa
CACTAATTGATAATTATTTATTTTACATATAATTTTTCATACACAGAAATTAATAATTATTTTTTTCATGTATGAAAAATTAGATAAAATATGGTCATGTTTCCACACATAACTGCAGTGATTTAAAACAAAATAAAAATAGAAAACTTTGAAGCATAGCTAATGATAATAGTTTGTGTTACATGGATTATGCAGTGAAGCCTGTCAACAGTGGCCATCTATGGAAAAAGACCAAAGTGGTCTTTCTAGACAGGTGACCTCTGATGGCAGGTTCAGCTCTCAAACTTTAATAATGACGAAAAATAATAAAAAAATAAATAGTTCCACACAAGATTACTGTATCCTCACTCTAATCACTCTTGTATAATGCATCATTACTGATTCTCTTATCATTGTCACATGTGTCAAAGTTTTGACTAATTTTTACCAGTTTCTTTAATTTGTATCCAGACTTTAGCTATGACTGGTAAACACACAACTGACATTTTGTTGGTGTAATTAGGCATGAAAACATGTGTTTGCACTTGAAACAATTGATGGATTAAGCAGTTGCTCAAACTCACCGATCAAAAGACAGTCGGCTTTCATGAAAGACCTTTGATGATTAGGGAATAAATAAAAGCCTCCTGCAGCTATCATTTCACATGATATACCTTTATATATACCATACTTTGTTCATGAAAGAAGTTTAATTTGCATTCTTGGAGCAGTCACTGCTGATATGCTCAAGTGACCACAGAAAGCTGGGTGAAACCACTGCTTGGTTAAGAAACACATGTCTGCCAACTGCAGAAGACAGGGCAAAACCACTGCCTGGTTAAGAAACACATGTCTGCCAATTGCAGAACACAGGGGAAACTACTGCTTGGCTAAGAAACATATGTCTACCAACTGCAGAAGACAGGGCAAAACCACTGCTTGGTTAAGAAACACATGTCTCCCAACTGCAGAAGACAGGGCAAAACCACTGCTTGGTTAAGAAACACAGGTCTCCCAACTGCAGAAGACAGGGCTAAACCACTGCCTGGTTAAGAAACACATGTCTGCCAACTGCAGAAGACAGGGCAAGACCACTGCTTGGTTAAGAAAAACATGGCTGCCAACTGCAGAAGACAGGGCGAAACAACTGCTTGGTTAAGAAACACGTGGCTGCCAACTGCAGAAGATAGGGTGAAACCACTGCTTGGTTAAGAAGCACATGGCCCACTCTGCGGAAGACAAGTGACTGCTGATTTCATGACATTTATATAGGAAATTTGCTGTGGAGAAAATTAGAATGGCCATTGTGACTGGGTGACCACTCAAGTCAGCTGACTGCTAGGACAAGTTTAACTGTATTTATTATTGTTGAACTGCCTTGGCAAAAGTTCAATATATTAATCACTTTGGCATACATGTACTTTTCCATTCTTATGTCTATTATTTGACACCCTGGTGGTGTGGTTTTTTTGAGGTCAGTTTCTTGAGTACAGTTGGCCACAGAGTCATGTGACTTGGTAAGTGAATATTTCTTGATGTGTACAACACTGTTTACAAAACTTGGGGGCTTGACATGCATCCTATGGTTTAACCTTGGTGTTAAGATTTTTTTCTTTCCTTTATTAGGTGTCATTTCTATCATTGTAAATAAAGTATATAATGTTTGTACTGCAAAACAGATTGGCATTTTGTGTTTATTTGTTTTTTTTTCATTATTGCAGATGACACAGAATGACATGGATGGATCTGATACTAAAATGAAATGTGTGCGGACAAATTCATGCCAAAACATTCATTTGAGCCCCCATGATAAAGTCTTTGAGCCTGGATATTAGAACCTACAAGAAGTTTTCATCTTAACTGAGATTACTTGAATTGTTTTGTCCACTTAGACTGAGAGTCAGACTGGTTACATAGCACTTTAACCATATGGACTGCTAGTCAGACTGGTGACCATACCATTTTAAACACCTGGATTGGAAGTCAGACTGGTTACATAGCATTTACCTACATTGACTGGGAGTCAGACTGGTGACACAGTATAAACCATGTTTGGGGCCTATAAGTCAAAACTTTTTGACCAGAAAATCGGGGCTTCATCTTATACTCCAAATATATACATATTATGTCATTCAGATCGCTGTGTCATATATCGTGTAATTTTTCATATGTAATAAATTTTTCGTGTGTAATAAAATAATGTATTAAAATAATTATCATTTTGGGGCAGAGCTCAAGTACAAACAACTGTAAGATTGAGAAGATTTTAAAATATTGACATGATCGTCAGTATTAAATTCACTTACATCAGAAGCAGCAGAGGAGGTGAACAGACCACTTGTCTGAATTGTCATTTGTCTAAAAAATAAAGCTTCCTACGAAAATAAATCTCAAGGTCGATAACGCTAAACCAAAACTTCTAAATGACCATGAGATTTTCTCTAATTGGGTTAGCTTATCTCGTTACTTTATCTTCGACTCTTTGTTTTTATTTATGGTGTGTTTCGCGTACTCGCCGGGTCACTCAATATTGGCCGTTCACCTCCTCTGCTGCTGTAAATTAAACAACCAGTATAAATATTATCAATAATGATTGGAGATCCACACTCATCTAGATTAGCTCGAGAGCGACTAGAGGCAATTAAAAAATATTTACCTGTTCGTGATTCTGTTAAGCAACAACTACAAGCGCGTCAGGAATAGCAGCGGCTCAGCCACAAATACAAGAAGAAATACAACAAGTACTTGAGAGTGTTGACAAAGTTCATGAGGATGTCGGTGATGTAAGGGATCTTGTTGCGCCAAAGCCAAAACCAAAACCAAAACCACCAGCCCGATTAACGGAAGATGGTCGTAGGTTACTTCGAGAAAACGCTGTAGTGGATATCCACATCGTGATACATTATTAGATCCAGACACCGCTAATGTTTCTGAAAAAAAATTGGGTTCCTTTCATATTTTGAAAGTCCCATGGTATATCTAGAATCACTGATAAACATAAAAATGATTTTGAAACTTTTGTGAGAAAAGTCGAAGATGCTAAAAGAACACCATTACCGGGAGATATATTATCACCAGGAAAATTGCTGTTCAGACCACCTCGTATTGAGGAAGAAGAAACAACTGGAAGTGGTATTAATACAAATACAACAGGAAGTGGTCTTATTACTTGTCCTAATAACGTCCTTGCCGATGTTGAACGACTAGAAATTCTCATTGGAGGAAAACGAGTTGGTAATAATTCCCCAGAAATAATTAATGAAGCAGCTGATATTTGTAAACGATTATTTACAGGCGGTATCATGGATATTAATGTGTATCGGTCTCTCATTAATGAAATCACTGATGACTACCACAGTGATTAAGTATGTAATTAGATACAATGACTGTAATAAGATGATCATACATAATACTCAACATGGACTGACCATGGTTAGAGTAATAAATTCACAATTACCAGTATACAAAACAACCTACGGAGATGGACTAGGTGATGTTGTTCAAGGTCTATTTAGAAGGATAGCCCCAAAAGCAATACTGATTGGAAAGCAACTAGGAATGAAAGCTATTGATGTTGTTCATGAAAAAGGTATTGGTGCTCTTGGTGATGTTGCTAGTAAGGCATTCTCAGCAATCAAGGATAGACTAGAACGATTAATACTTCGAAAACCTCAGCCACCAGTGAAACTGGCCAGCACTGAAATGATGCCTGCAAATATTAGTAAAATAATAAATCAAGCTGCTAATCAAAAACTAGCAGAGTTGGCTGATGTACCACTATCAGAAAAAGAAAAAAATATAACCGCTAGTCTGATAGCTGGAAGTGGTCTTCGTGGTAGACGATAATAAATATAATAAAGATGTTCAAACGTATATCTGATCCCGCATTTGACATGGATGCACCGGTTCTTAAGGATGAGTCTGTGTGTGATTATCAATATTTCTCTTATGATGCACGAATTCCAGATCAGCGGGGGCGAATTGAACTTCAAGTTCAAGATACAAGTAGGTATTTCTTACCCGCTGAAGCATTCATTGAAGTTGAAGGTAAAATTTTTAAAGCAGATAATACTGAATACGGAAATGATGATGGTTTTGGTTTTGTTAATAATGGAATCATGGCGTTGTTTGACAGCGCTACGTACATGATTGACGGAAAAAATATTGAATCAATTCAAAAAGAAGTTGACGTTGCAACGACAATACTTGGTCTTTCAAGATACAGCGACAATTATTCAAGATCAGCTGGTCCATCAATGATGTTTATGAGGGATACTTCTTATCATCCAAATCACAAAAATGTAAATATAGGTAATGTAAGAAATGCTGCAGGAACCGCAGAAACTCGCAGTAATATCAATGAACGCAAATTTCAACTTAGGATTTCCATCACGTAAAGCAATGTTGAAAGATAGAATGTTTTCATGTGCAATTCCATTATCACATATTTTTGGATTCTGCAGAAATGTCAGAAAGGTTATTTTCGGAGCCAAGCAAACAGTTGTACTTGTAAGAAAAGCCACGGACGATGATGCAATATGGCACGTTGAAGGAGCTGATGATGCTGCAACTAGAGCAGTTCATGGTAAAGTAGTACTAATAAAACTTTCATTGTGGATGCCAGTAATGACTCCAACAATATCTGAAGAAGATCGTCTACTCTCTTTTATGGGTCAAGGTGGTAAATCAATGTTATCATGGTTAACAATGACTACAGATGCTGTTCAGAGTGCAATTAATGGTTTATTTACATGGCAAATAGCTTCTCAGCAGGGTGTTTCTGCACCACGACATATATTCATTGCACTTCAAAATAATACACGATTAAATAATCAAACGCATAGTATTATGATATTTGACAAACTTGGTGTTTCTGAGGTTTCATCATCAAGAACCATCCGAGGATATTTTATTGAATTTCGAGCAAAATCATGTAGCACTTGCATATCATCGTCTGATGACGTTCATGGGACATGATCAAAATGTTGATTCTGGTTTACAAATATCACAGTTAGATTTTACAACCTTATATCCAATTTATTACTTTTCACTCGAACATTTAGATTTAACTAGACAATCTGTTGTAGATATACATTTTCGAGCTCGTGTTAATAGAAATATTATAGAAATTCCTAATTACAGAGCAATTGCCATTATACTCAGCGATAAATCAATGTTACTTGAAGGTGTTGGTGGTTGCATGAGAGTCGTTGATGCTCCAGTAGAAAACATGTAATTAGATCGCTCATAATATTATAATGTCATATAATCACGTTAATGTCAGTTTGACTCCTGGTCAGATAAAAAGGCTACAATCAGCATCAAAAGAAAACTGTGGAATAAAAATATCCCTAAAAAAGAACAAATGAGTGGTGCAAATAAATTATCGTTGACTGAGCGTCAGTTCAGAAACTTCAATCAAATAAAGGTATAAAACTTAATCTTTCTGCGGGCGCCATTAAAGATATTGTTAAATCTGGCAGAATTTTTCCACTTCTTGCAGCTATACCAGCATTAATAGCCGCTGCAGCCCCAGCTGTTGCAAAAGCAGCAGCGTTAGGCACTGTTGGAAGTGCTGCTGGAATGGCATTAAAGACAGCAACGGGTCAGGGAATAAAAACTTCCAAAAAAAAAAGGAAGAGGTCTAAGATTGCCAGGGACCCCATATTCATGGTACGGAAAGGGTCTAAGACTTCCCGGGACAGTTCATTGATTCTGCCCATGTCCAATTTTGATTTACTTGATGCTGCTAAAAATAAAAAACTTAAGAGGTGTTTTTATGCATGATCAATTACCAAAAGAACCAAACAATATTGAAACTGGTATTATTAATCTCGATAAAAACTCTGGTCATGGCACTCACTGGGTTGCATATGCAGTTGATCCACGTGGAATAATTTATTTTGATTCGTATGGGTTGGCGCCACCAAAAGAATTTTTAAAATACATAGCAGCATGCAAAGTATTCCAATCTGGTATTCAACATTACCAACACAAAAATTAACTGATCCGCCAATATGTGGTCGTGAAGTACTCGCTGCGCTTGATGCTATTTCATCATCAACAACGCCACTTCATAAAGTCGTGCATGAATATACTACATTGTCACATTTAAACAGACATTAGTAAATATAATGGTAGATATTTACGGAAGATCTTCTCGTGGTAAAGCTCAGCAGCAAGGTGATTTATCTAAATATGCGACTCTTGACCAGCTCAGAAATGAAATCGATGATTTATTAAACATCACAAGTATGGATCAAAATGAAGTCGTTGTTTTTCAGGATAAACAAGGACGATTAAAGACAAGTAATATACAACTGCCAGATGTACTCATACGAATTCCTACCGCGGTTAATATCGTTACTTCTACTGATCAATGTGAAATACAAGGTTCTGGTAAGTCAGTCAACGATTATATTAAGAAAGCTGGTGATTCATTCACGGGTAACATTATCACCTATAGACCTTGGAAATCCAGCCGCAGATACGGATGCCGTGACAAAAAAAAATACGTAGATGATCAAGAATCTAAGTACGTTTTAGCTAACGATGGTATAATGCGTGCATTTCTCAACATGAAAAATAATGGTATTAATAATCTCAGAACACCAGAATCTGATTTTGATGCTACAACAAAGAAATATGTAGACGAAAAGAAAATTCCTATGACAACTTCGTTATCGACGATCAACGATGGAATGACAACATTTAGAACTGAATTTTTTAATCATGTACAACTGTTTATGAATTTTCGCAGAAACGTGAACAGAACCACTAATGAATTTTTTGGAAGTCCACCAACTGTTGATATTAAACTTGCCAACGTTAACACGAAACTCAATGATATTGTCAGTGGAATCCCTAATATTGTTGGTAAAACTAATCCGATTAAAATTCCACACGGACAAATTAACAATATAATGTACACAATAGCATCAGGATCATCAACATGGACACTGCGCTATAACAGTCTCGAACATACCGCAGAAGTAACTGGGTTATACAGGCTGTCCATGTATCGTTTGGAAATTACTGTGGCCGCTTCATCATCACCGAATGTACATTATAATCCTCTACTGGTGATGATAAATAAGAACACCAAAGAAACATTTACGTTGACATCAACGGAAATGCCCCCGAGACGTTACTAGTGGTGTCTGGAATTTGTAGCTGAAACTCCTCAATTAATTACTTAATTAAATGACAAGATCATTAAGTATAATGAATCAAACCTCAATCAACGTTCAAAGTCACAGATATAATCAAGTATGTGAATGTCTGACCGAACTAAAAAATATCATCGACGATTATACAGTAAAAGTAAAAAAATATCGCAGACGTATGGTTGTCATTGATATAATTGTTTACTCAGTTTCTGCTATTGTTGCTGGAACCGGATTATTATTATCAACAATAACGATGACAGCACCTGCAGTTGTAACAATTGTCGTTTCAACTTCAATGACTATCGCAGGCATTCTCAGTATTATCGCTAAGAAGATATCTGCATGTACAAACGATAAATTACACGAGTATATAATGAAATTACAGTAACAACAGCTTATTCTAAATTATCGTCATATATTTCGTCGTACCTCAGCGATGGTAAAATATCTGATGAGTTCACAACGATAATGAAAACCTACGATGAAGTATTCCTTGACAATACCCAGGTGAAAAAGTGAAAGATTGAATTCCCGATTTAAAAAAATAACAATAATAATAATGTCAACGTTCTTGACTGAGTCAAGAGAATTATTACAACAGATCGTCACTAATACAGCGCCGTCAAAAACTATGATGATATCATTAAGTTCGACCAATCCTGAGTTTAGCATTAACTTTCTGACCGCAATTCCAGCAAAAGAAATAGCATTAGCACAATTATGGGTTTATCATAGTTGGCCAAATATTAGATCAAAACCATTTGGTGGATTACAGCCAAATAATTCATTAGTATTTGCAAATAAGAATAAACCTGATGGAACTCCTGACTGGCAAGTAGTTAGTATTCCAACGGGTAGTTATCAAATAGAACAAATCAACGATGAGTTTCAACGCAGAATTAAATCTATTACAGGAAAAGAATCAAAAATAGCAATTACTGTTTACGAACCAACATTATCAGCAGCGATTGAAATAAATTCTCCTGATTATTCTGTAGATATTTATCAAAGTTCGATTAGATCAGTATTAGGCTGGCCTGAAGCTTCTCCTGTTTATATAGGTCCACGAGAACCACAATGATCAGATTTTACTATAGATGTTAAAAAATTTATAAAAATACCAGAATATTGAAAAACTTATCCGTTTATGGAGAATCCAGCTTAGGCTGGTTATAAACATTATACTCATTTTATAAATTTCATTCAAGGTAAGAAAGGTACAACGTCAACAATTAACGCTGAAGAAATTAACTCTGAATCTAGTTCAGTTAAATCTGAACATGAACGTGTACTTAATGATCTAAGAAATTTATTTTTTAGTATTAACAATTCCTATGACGACGATTTAAAAAATCAAATAATTGAAACAATACAACATTTGAATCAAGTTGTATCAGACTTAGAATATGCAAATAAAGCTATCGTTGACAGAGAAAAAACATTAAACGCACCGGTAGATAGATTTTTTAATAATTATATAGTTAATGAAGACGGCCCAATTCAGCGTGTAAGTTATAAATGTTTATTTAAAACAGTATTTCTTAAATTTTATGGAATTACAGAAGAACAGCTGCCAACATTTATAATTCCAGGATTTAACTCTGAAGAGGTAAAGAAATCAGTTAATGATCTTATTGATGAACATTTTAAAAGAATATGTGATTCATGGAGAAAATTAATCCCGCCACCAACCATTCTTAAATATAATAATGATCCACACGGTGGAGGCTGCCATATCTCACCTGGTATTGTTAACATAACATCAACAATTGCAGTCAATCTAGTATGTGACGTAATTGATGGCAGCTGTCAAGTAGATCTTTCAAAGTCTAGCCAGGCCCAGCAAGGATATATATTATATTCATTCAGTCCTCAGACCCCCCCGGGTGGTTAATTGTATCTGAGCCAATTAATCCCGTTTATCTACGTGTACATAATCCGCTATTATCAAGGATACATTTAAAACTTACTGACCAGACTGGACACATTCTGGATTTAAAAAATGAAGAATTAAATATTAATCTGTATGTACGCTCATAGAGCGTTATCGTAGAACGTCTGAGTAAATTATACAAATAAAAAAATAATCTGATTCTGAAAAGATATAACAGATTTTTTTTTACTGATTTTTCATAATCTGATGGGTAAATACTCCATCAAATTATTAAATTTTGCTAGATTTTTCATTAGTTGTGCAAATACCCCATCAAATTATTAAATTTTGCTAGATTTCTTCAATTTGATGGGTTGAACAATACTCAAAATCATTAAAATCTGAATAATAATCAATTTTTACAACAATATGGTGACTGAAGCAATTGCATATAAAGCGAGATAACTCTGTCCTCTGCAGAGTAAACTAAGCAGTTATCTCCCCCGTCACTGCGTCAATTCATATGACCACGGAGATATTTTGTTTTCTTTCATCAAAACGGTTAATTATTTAGCGATTTATTTGTTCTCTGTAAAGCAATTAGCTGTCACTGGAGCAGTAATTTGTAATAGAAAAGGATATTTATGCACCTTTTGACTGATGACTTTAAATCACGTCGGCTTAATACAGGTGCGTAATTACAAATTCAGGTTATTTTTAGCTGGTTGTATACATGTATTTTAACCTAACAAACGAGAACTTATACAGAAAATCTAATATTTTATGAAGTGTGTCTGGAGATGAATTAAATCTGCGTTACAGTTTTACAATAATTCAGTATATTGGTCGTACGTAATTTGCCTGCTTATAACCATGTAATTTAATAGATCTTTTAGGTAACAGGCTATATTGATCTGCATGTACACTTCAGCTTCCGGACTTACTGTGTAGAATTATTATTTGTTCAAAAATAAAGTAAATCTACGCAACAGTTTTACAATAATTCAGTATATTAGTTGTACGTAATTTGCCTACTTATTCAGTGTTGGGTTAACTATATAATAATTTTAAAACGTATATTTGTATGAATCGGAAAGTGATGCAGTGTTATAGCGTTGGATTCTCGTACTCAAGGTCCGTGGTTCGATTCCCATGATCTCCATATGTCAATGGAGGTGATTCTGATGCCATTCATCTAAGACAATTGGGGGTCCGGAGAAATCCTCGAAATCCACAACAGACAAAATACACTCTCCCACCATGTCAACACGTGGTGGGTGTACTTTTGCACTCCCCGGGGTTGATTAGGGGGGTGGGGGGGTGGGAGAGTGTACAAAATCTGTTGGACATAGATAAGGCCCCCGTATATCGTCCATTAGGATAAGTTTATGTGTTGTGCCGTCATAATCATATGTAAATAATCATATAATCATAATCATATGTACATAATCATATAATCATAATCATATGTATATAATCATAATCATAATCATCTTCAAAAAACAGTCCCCCTCTGACCCTCTGAGCTTGCTAGAATGTCGTTTGGCAATCTAGGGGTTCACATGGGGTTATGGGGACTATTATTTTTATTATTATCATAATCTGATTTATAAAAATTTATTATTATTATCTGATTTAGTAATATTTATGATTATTATTTTTATTTTAAAGAAATATTTATTATATAATGAACTACGAAAACATTAATGATATTATTTCTGCTATTGAAAAATTAAAACATGACGGAATAAAGATATCTGATAATCTTGATCCTCAGAAAATTATGTGTGATTTTGAATTATTGCAACAACGAAAATTCGAGAATAAATACACATTACCTTCCAATTATAGATTCGTGAAATTAATTTATCAATCTATGTTAGAATCCTTGGCAATGGTAAAGGACACACAGGTGAAGCTATTTGCACCTCTTGCACGTTCAATCGAAAAGATTAGATCCGAATTGTCTCACGAGTACGAAAGAAAAAAGATTGTGGACAATCGTGTAATGCAATTGAGAAAGATTATATTATTTGATTCTGTCAAAAG
>JAECUM010016708.1:0-57500 GCA_016617855.1 Megalonaias nervosa
ATTTGGAGAGCGTACACCAGCTCACCTATTAAATGCTTGCAATCGTAAATATAATTACGGACCTGAAACAACAGATTAGTGGAGAAAGATCTTTGCCGAAAATATGAATAAAATGTGAACAAGTGATGAAAAGAACAGGATGGGCTCACCTTTTTCTGCCAGATAGCAAAGACCAAACGTTAGAAAGATTATACAGACTAAGTAAGAACGTCTGTCACATTTGGTTTTAGTATTCCATTACAAAAAAGAAAAATGCTTAAAATGTAATTGAAAATTTAACAATTTTTTTGTATTTATGTGTTCCTGTTTTTTCTTGGCTGGGATTACAAGCGAGGTCAACCATTTGAAGAGTGTGGATCAGACCTCTACAAAAAATGCTTTTGCGGCCCCAGTCTGTGGTTAAATATGAAGTCAGAACAGCAACACAAATCACCTACGGAAAGTGTCAGGTCAACATGTACTTCCAGGCAGAGTAATGTATCTCGTTGATAGAGACGTGTGTAGGAACAGATGTTCGCTTAGGAAGAGTTTTTGTTGGCCCTCAAACATCATATCATTGGTTGTAAGCAATATACGTTTATGTATTCTCAATGATAACAAGACTATCTAATAGTGAGAACTGTATATTGAAATCACTTTGGAACTATGACATTCATTTAAATTCTCATATTGTTAGTAGATGGAACAAATTACTCTTTAAATGTACCACTTAATTTCATTCTTAACAATGCAGGGCGCAGTTAATTGTTGTAGATGTATCTGTATACTTGTACGTATGATGTATATGTTCTTTTATGTTTACAATGTTTTATTTTATATCCGTATTTTAATTTAGATGTATGGACTATGTAGTCTGAAATAAAGAATTCTTATCTTCTTATCTTATCTTATGTGTACTTTTAACCTAGTAATGATGCTCTCCGTTTCTACACTGCTTATCTCTATCTGTAACATTAGTTAACCACTGAGTGAAAAGTAACCGTCATCCACATGGCAAACAGTGTTTCCCATATAGAAACGGCGCAAGCAGAATCAAATACAATAACAGTGTTTTTAAATCCATGACTGCAGCCTTTCCCACATATTTCTTCATAGTCTTGTTTACTTATTTTTCTTTATTCTATTAAAATCCAGGAGAGACGGCATGCAAAACTACAAGCTAATTGTGAGAGCCCAGATCGAAGACCGGCCCGTTGAAACCAGGGAACCTACGTGTGCAGATCAGCTACTGTGCAGTGCATTCGCCGTCTTAGGGCAAAACCACCAGCAGGCATTGATCTTTGCTCTGTGGAATATGTGCCATGACGAAGTGGACATTGGTGACATCCCAGCTGGATTCCTGATGCAGTTCAGGAACCATCTCACCACAATGAGGAATAGACACGAAAATACAGCAGGAAGAGATCAACCACTAACATATGACAATAAGTAAATTTGTTCCAGAGAGCTTCATGGACAATTTATTGTTCTAACGTTTTTCTTTTAACCTATACAGTCAAAAGTAAATTTGGTAAACTAGAAAGCTGCAGTTGATGCGAGAATGCAGTGACTCAAGACATATTATTTTGTGATATATTGACTACAAATGCATACATATTTTATTTTCAATGATGAAAGGTTAAATCATATGGACATCTTTGCTTAACCCTTCTCGAAAATTATTCCTTCGAAGTTGAATATTGACCCAACCTAAAATGAAATAATTACTCAGCAGGTAAACATACATAGGATACGTTAGTTCAATGTAAATTAGGTTTTGAATAAAATATTTTGTGTCCAGCAAAGGAATTAGAAAATTTATACATTTGGAGAAGTATTCTGATCACTTATATTTTGAAGATTTTCTTTTTTTTTGTGTATCAATATTTACAACACTGCCTGCTGGCTAACGTATTATAATACAAATCGTATTTTCAGATGATGTCTAGAAACTGATGGAAGAGGTTGCAATGCGGCGAAATTATAGAGCACATGTCGCATAGCATATGAGGCAAGGACCCATAAAATGAACAACCATCGACCAACTGTAAGCCTCTTGATGTAGAACGAATTTGGTTCTCGATAAGGACTCGATCATTCAAGAATGCCGTCATGGTATCAATACCTGTAGATGTCTTCTGAGTATAACATTACAACAGGCAATAAATCTTCCAACCTTGGTAGCATTTGATTTGTTATCTTGCTATTTATATACACGTACTGACACACATTTAGAGCAATATCACATGTTATCAGGTTCGTAGGTCAGCTGCGGGGATACTTGAATCCTGTGTAGGTTCAGATGGGAAGGATTTGCGAATCGTGCTCACCGCACAAGATGGTCAGCTCTTTCTTTTTCTTTACCAAGTATCTTCCACACTCAGCGGACATATCGTCTTTATGTTATGTGTGTGTAGATTCTTGAAAGGACAACATACAGTGTACTGAATAGTACAGTTATTGCACATGTTTACAGTGTACTGAATAGTACAGTTATTGCACATGTTTACTGTGTACTGAATAGTACAGTTATTGCACATGTTTACAGTGTACTGAATAGTACATTTATTGCACATGTTTCACACAATTCGAAACAGATCCAATGCACATGGTGCTTATTTTTGTAACACGTCTTGATTTACGCAATAGGTTGTGCGTAGCATGTCAAATATAATCTGTTTCAAAATGTGCATAAATTGTACAAAAACAACTCTTTTGAAATGCAACATCTAGATATCAATGTTGCCCACGTTTTACGTCTCTTATGTGCTCATTCATTCTGTCTCTCACAAACACTCGCACACTATTCAGCTGAACTGGTCACCTTTGTGTTTTAAAATCTCACTTGCTAAAGAATACGATTATAAAAATGTTCATGAAAATAGAATTATAAATGGGCTTAAATTTTTCTTCAAAAGATTTTTGTTTGTTGTTGGTGTTTAAAATTGGTACTCTCCTGTGGATCTTGTCGTTCTCTTCCAATCGACCATTTTCTTGAACATACTCGAAAATGAAGTTTCTAAAACGAGCATGTTCAAACACTTCGCATTGAATTCCTCATGGTTTATAATGCATCAAGAGTAAATTTCATCAGTTTTCTTTTCCAAAATAGAATGAGATTGGCAAGAAATATTCCTTTCTTAGTCGGATATTAGCATACATTTATTACACAAGCATCTGAGTGGGGGAAATGTTAAAATTGTTACTATCACTTTGGTATTTAACATGAAAAACATACATTTTATGTGATATTGGCAAAGTTTTCAAACTTTGATTAGTTTCCAATTTGCGTTTTGAAGCAGCTGTGTTTCTTCTAAAAATCTTGGCCGTCGCTTTTCTAGGTCGTCGTCATTGTCAGAATATTACGAGCCAACCAGTTCAACTTTGTCACTCGAATTAATTAATCTCTGGCGGATGCATATGAGGCTGTATGCTGATGGAATATTATACATCTGGAATGTCATCTACACTGCTGTCATCGCTTACGGTCTCCATTATTTAATCATTCAAGCTGCGTCAACTTTTTCCACCCTCTACTTGACTATCAACAATGCCTGTGAGTACTCAATGTCTCAAATGATGTAGCATCCGCTAATTGTTTAGAGGAAAGGCAGTGCGTTGCTATATTCAAGTCTGATGGGGGCGAGATCGATAGGTTTTACCATCAATTTTCCTCAAACGAATGAGAATGTAAGGTAGAAAGTTTCGAAAAAACTTACAGTATGTCATACTATACATGAAGTTGGCGTTAGTTTCAGTTATGCATGTGTGTCCCCTTTAATTTGATGAACAGTGATATGACTTAGATGAAAACACTGCAATATGAATTTCAACAATATATCTCAGAATCAAAAGTTTGACTAAACTATGTTCTTCATGGTGGTCTTAGATTGTTGTTCCAATGTGATTTTGAAAATAGGTAGTATAATAGGTTAAAATAACAATTTCCAAAAGTGATCGTCTACATTTAGTCTTGGAATAATTACATGGCAAAAAATGGAATTATGTTAGCTGAAAAACAGTCTGAAACAGTTCTTCAGAAGTTACAGGCATTAAAATAAAAGGAGAGATTGTAAGAATTATATAAGAATGAGATAAATTTGGAACCACGTGCAATCCATAGAACTGGAACTGTGCATTTTTAAAAAATACACATCAAGACATAAATAAGCAAGAAAGTGTAATTATTAAACGGCTGAAGGAGCTGCCGTTATTTGCATTTTTAAGTAGGCAATCAGATTTGTGTTTTCTATGATTCCTTGTTTCCTGTCGTTCATTTAGTTACCAAACATAAATCTTCAAAACATTTGCAAAGAAAGGGCTAGTTAACAGAAGAATGAACAGAATGAATGCTATTATCGGCCATTAAAGAAATAACCGTTCAGTTTAATGCAAATAGATCGCTTATTACATTATCAAGAGTTCATGTTGTTATTCGTAAAATTTAAAATCAACACCAATTGTTACACTGTTTCCTTTAAACGATTATTTTCAGTCCTTCACCGTAAAGTAATTTTCTTAAACTCGAGAATCTATGTTATGTATATTTGCTTTTTCTTTGCTTTGGAAAACCTGTTAAATGATTAACTAATTATAGCAGTTTACTTTAATAAGGTTACAATATTTCTTGCAAATTAGCTTAGCTTTTGACATCTTGTGCAATGATGATTTAGAATTGTGTCAAAGTTGAATTTTAATTCATACTATTTCCTAATACAAAATTTGCATCATATTGATTTCTTTCGAACAATAAATATTTTCTTATATTAAATTATTGAAAGATTCTCTTGCCAACATTTAATTGTCATAAATTGTTTCTGGTTGCCAGCTTATCAATTTGGTTTCTAAACATACTTTACTTTCAGATGTCTCCATATATATATATATCCTCATTAACTTGTTTATTTGGAGTTACCTTGTCTTGTCCAAACTAAAGACTTTACAACGCTCTTCCACCTCTTTGTGAAGCTATAGAGCTGGTGATAACATTCCAGTTTTAGTACTCTTTTCAAAGTTTGCTTTGGTCCTTAACTATTTATTGGCAAATTAGTGCATTTTCTACATTGGTTATACACACCTTTTTATTATATAGCCTTTCTATGTGGCGCAATACATAATTACAGTCCTGAGGTCCCTAACATCCACAATCAATTAGTTAATTAATTAATTACAACAGGTATAACAAATTGATACCACCCAATGCTTAAACCATGCTTATTATACTGTTGGTAATCATCAACTACATTTAAATATTGTTGTTTTGGGGACTGAAACCCTCATTAGATAAATTAGTGCCAGAGGTATCAGTAAATATTACGTCTGTATGATGATCATCGTGTTCATATTTGTTGTCAAGTTCATCAGAATCCTTTTCATCATAAGGAAGCTTTTAGAATTCCTCTGCAAATAACGTTTGTCATTTGACACTATTTCGAAGGATCAAACGCTTTGAGAACAGAATTGAATTTTAAGAAAGATAACAACAATAATAGAGGCAAAATTATCAAGAGCAGAAGGTAAGTATATTTCCACTATGAAGGAAGAAGAATAAAGACATGAATTATAAATTAATATTAGAAAGGAACATACAAGGGAATTACTAGAAACTACTTTAACCGGTAGTGAGTGTGAAATTATTGACCTAAACAATATTAGGAAAAAAAATGTTTGAAAAGTGCAGGTTAAGGTGAAATATCAGTCTTCGAAAATCTAAGCACCCAGAATGTCTCACAAGTGACTCGAATCATCATTCACCGTAACAACAAGATAATTTCCACGAACACGTACAACCACACATTCACACATTCAACTGCCCCGCTCTACGTGCATCGTCGATTCTTTCCTCCTTTATTCTTTACAGTGTGTCAATGCCATAAATATGGCCATCACAAAAATGGCTGTAAGAGGAATCCAGTCTATCCCAGATGCGGATAGGAGGGTCACGATCAATCTCTGGTGCGACCTGTCAGACAGAACGTGTCCTATGCTCAATAGATTATCCTTAGTTGATATTTGAGGAGGAAATCAAGTTAACACAGCTGATAAATCATACGCCAGTGCATATATACTAGAGGGAAAATTAAGATAAATAGTATTTACTTTAGATGGTATATACCTGTTCCTTTTACTCCGTAATGATCAGGCAGATTTTCGATGTTCATGTATAAAAAGAAAGCATTATATTTGGCTTTGAACATATGTTAATGTTAAAGTCTCATATTGTGTTCAATATAGACGATGATAAATGCTTCATATGAGCATGATTTCTTAATCACGGTGACATAATGCTTTATTTTATCTATCATGTGTAATTTTGTATTCAATAAAACATGAAGTAGTATTAGCAGGAGTCAAATCTATACATGCTAACAAATTTTTGTGGTGAAGTTTCAGCTGGAAAAATATCAAACAACCCTTTCTTGTTTGTATGACAAATCCTTGTCACAACTCTTATAAAGAACTCCTCTCCGAATTTAAGAACTACACAAGAATTTATACTGACAGCTCAAAGGATGAGGAAAAGACTGCTGTAGCCTTCATTAGTGGAAATCACATTTAAAAGTTCTTTTACCAGATGGTGTATTGATATTTACAGCCAAAATCAAGGCAATAGACCTTGACCAGGAATATAATGAAAGAAAACATATTTTAAACTTTATCGTCCTCAATTCACTATCAGTACTTCAGTCACTCAACAATAGAAATTAGAAAACCCATTACTGACCAATATTCTCATCAAACATACCGAGCTGTGTGCCTCTTACAATATTTTATACTGTTGCTTACCGAGTCACGTCGGTATTAAAGGTAATGAAAAAGCAGACACTGCTGCTAGAATAGCCCTATATCTTATTATGTATATTTAATGTGCGTTATTTATTATTTAGTTAAATTCACTGATGATGTTTTTACTTGGTCAACAAATGATACGTAGCTAATATTTTTTTATATGAGTGTGGATTAAATATTAAGATCATTATCAATAGATATAAACATTTATTAGGGTCTGGGTCGTGGCTATTGGATTTTTCTCATACAAACATCTATCCTGTCTGTTGTTTACCACATTCTATATTATAAGTTTAGTAACATATTGTTCTTGAATGGAATCTTCTTGAAGTGATAGTATTTCCAGACAATGCTAATTGTGACAGAGAACGTAGAGGGCTTTATGAACTTGTTTATCTAAAATATTCATTCTTGCTTTAATATATGTAGGCTGAATTAGTCTTATTGTTGTGTTCAGAATTTGATTTGGACTAGAATTATTAATTCAAGTCATTATTTTCTGGAATTACAAAGTGCTCAATAATATTCTTGGACAGAGACAATTAATATGGAATTATAGCGAATTCAGACAAGGACATCTTGGAGTATATTATTGTGATTAACTGGAAGACTGTTAGCATAACATCACACTTCAGGGCACTGGCACTTTTTAGTTCATGCGAGAATATAGGCACATCGACGCCTTCTGCTCTGGATCTTAATTCGAAAACCACTGGAATTTAATTAGAACTTTGTTCTTTATGACTTGTGATAAATCTTTGTGGTCAGTTTGGGGCTTAATTCGTAATACTGTCAGCTCTTTTTAAATTTCTCCTTTTGTATTCAAGGGAAATTAATTATTTGTTAAATTTTAAAAAACGTGTTGGTTTTCTCTCTTTTCCATCACTTAGTTTAAGACCATAGAGTCCTGATAATCTACAACCATCTCATTTGAAATTACCGTACACTAGTTTTTAACATAATATAAAAATCGCTATTAGTAAGTGGCAGGCATCGTGGAATGATGCTGTGAATAACTTACTCCAGCAACATTAATCCCACTGGAAATCCCTGACTCGATATCATACAAACTTGATCAATCCAAGCATTAGTTGTACTTTCCCATCATATTTTTTTAGTTCATCTTTCATTTAATCCATTCTATCTAAAGGTGCATTGCTATATACAGCCATTTCAGTGTTGAGTTCGGTTTTAAACTCCACGGTACCGTTTGCAATTTATTTTAGTTTTTAATGCATCCATACCTATTATAAACGTTTATGTAAAAAAATAAATAACAAGGTCGTAATTTAGAATTGATTTATCGTTTAAAGTTGTACGTGTGGTTTCAATACAATATGTGCTGAATAGAGTGGATATTCATCTGACACGAAATAGAAATAGCACATTTGTGTACTAGACCATTTGAACTTCGCTTTGCGCAGAAGTATTATAATTTTATTTGACTTTTTCTTTCTCCAAAACATGGGTAAATAGAGTGGCAGCATTAACCGTCATTTCGTATAAAGAATATCTACGAGGTTATTGTTTGTAGGATTTTAATGTACCCAGACCAAGGCAGTGACGAGGGTCATCTCCACCCTATACTGTCAGGACAAGTTCTTGTGGAAATTCATTTTGCACAAGCTCTGCGAAAACGGTGAAGGTGATTTTCCTTAGAGAATCTGACAATACAATTGAAATCAGCATTTGCAGAGAAGTAATTCTGGACTATTAGAAGAAATGAATCACATAAAACGGTTTGGTGGAAAATTATCTCATGGACTTTTCAAGTACAGCCACTGCTATAATTGCATAATCATGGTGTGATAATAAAGGAAACGAAATGGGAGTAGGAAGAGAATTGGTAGTGGCATGTTGGTCAAGACAAAAGAAATCTTCACTGAAAAGCTCTGCTGAATATTTGGCTAAAGAAATCATGCTCTGGCCATAGAATGTATTACGGATGTCGAATCATGACATTCAAATATAATACGACTAACGTTTCATGAGGAATTATGAATAAACTTGGATTAGTATGGGAAAACTTGCTATAAAATTCTATAAACCCCCTTTACTGACTAGGAGTAGAAACACATTAAAGCCTTCTTGCTTTACAATAATATACTATCTTCCTTCTCATCACTTATTTTGAACATTTAAAAAAAGAATCAAACTTGAAATCGTTGCTCATTATTACCTGTGAAGAATTTTGAATTAAACTAAAACTGACAAATTAATATCTTGGAACTTCATTAACCCCTGAGGCGTTTTCGTATACAAGACCCTGGGACCCAGTACACTGTGCTAAAGATGAACTTCCTTATCGAAAACCTAAAGTCTTTGGTGTTTGTATACTCAGCACTGACGACTGGCAACAACCGAGAAACAGGTGTGGGGAGGAACAGAGAAAGCTGCAGCTGGAACAACAGCTGAAAGAACATCGGCTTCGGCAAAAACAAAACGAATATGTTACATCACTAAATTGAGTGGAAACAATAGCAGCTACCGTAAAAGTCATCAATAGCAGAAACAGAACCAGAACCCCTATTTCCATGTGTAGAAGATCGGGAGTGTGGTGTAGCCTCTCTATAGTAGTCTCATCGTCTCCACGAACACTTTGGGTTAAAGACCATTCAGGCAACATATTCGGAGCTTGTAGAAATACTACATTTTATTACCATGTGGTTTCATATTTTGTCAATTTGTAACAAACGTTAAAATGTCCATTGTCTTATTTTTTTTCAAATTCTTTATGTTTTCAAAACATAACTGCTTTTATTATTTTAGCATTTATTTCTTTCACCGTTTACATTATTTTATTTTTTGAAAACCTTTTTATAGTTTATCTTATATTATTTATTTTCTTCAATTTAATTTTTAATTATTTTTTAATATTTATTGTCTCATTTCCATCTCGTACCAGTTTCAGAATGTTAGCATTGCTCTAGTCTCGTCCATTTTCAGATGTGCACCTTGATTAGAAAATGCCCTTTTCAAGCGGGCGAGAAGAAGATGGGCCTGAGTTTATAAATGCCCTTTCTAGAGGGCGAGAATTTAAGGACAGGCTCTGGGTCTGAAGTCCCTTTTTATGCCATGGAAACACTCAAGTGTCAGGAAGGAATATTTGAATACTCTCAGAGAATTTGGAAATTCTTATCCAATGTGTCCAACAGAAAATCAAATTCGGTATTATCTTGTTATGAAGTAATGATAAGAGAATTTCCTCTTCACCCCACCCCTTTCTCTGTTGCTCTTTAGCTGGGATTTTATTCTCTCTGAAATTATTATTATAATGAGTCATTTGATTTCCAGTTCAGCACCATTGGCATGTCCACTTGAATCTCTCTCTCTCTCTTTCTCTGTCTGTCTGTCTGTCTCTCTCTCGGTCACACACACAAACACACACACACACACACACACACACACACACACACACACACACACACACACACACACACACCTACTAACTCAGCTTTTTCTATTCTTTTTCCATTCTTTTACTCCTTCGCTTTATACTGGAAGAGCTGGTAATCTTTGACAGTATCTTTGGTTGTAATTTCCCAGTTCTTACGATAGTCGATTTTCCTCCATGTTCCCATACCGACCCCATTTACCTCTTATATGCATACAAAGAAAACAAAGTATAAAAGGGAACACACAATATGGTAGAGGATAAACACAGACATCGATAACATTATGGTTAAGAAATTTGATTCTGTGTTTTTTGTCACATGTTTGGCCTAATGTTAAGCATGACCCACTAACTATCATATATGAGTATCAGGTTCAAATCCCACAATGTGCTTATTTTCTTCGTAAGACAAAGCAATAGAGACAGAGTAAGATTAATCTTTCCAGGTGGGTGTTCCTTTCTCCTACTTAAAGGGGCCCCGAGCAGCCGAGTGGTCTAAAGCGCTCTCCGTTACGGATCACTGCCATCTCACCTATGTCTGCGTGGGTTCGAGTCTAGGATTCGGCGAATGTGGATATGTGAGAAAGCTTGCCAGTAGCTTCTCGTGGGTCGGTGGTTCTTTCCGGTGATTTTCCGGTTTCTTCCTCCACCATTAATACTGACCGCCATGTATAGCCTATCGTGTGCTGAAAAATGGCGTTAAGCCCCACAACAACAACAACAACAACTCCTACCTAAACACGATGAGATTCATTGACACATTCATACTACATTCACAAAATAATCTGCATTACCTATTGTAAGGTATTAATTGTTCGATAAAGACACACAGACATTAACTTTTCAAGCTCACCTTTATTTATATGTGGCACATTACAAAAATATTACACACCTCTATGACGTAACACGTAGCACACTCACATAGCAATGCCATTGAGTAATATCGTATATGTAATCCTACGCTCGTGTTTAATTGAGCTGACATTTTTGGGATCTCGAACAATAACACAATATTTTACTCTCTGTAAGTAGATAGAGGCATGTGCCTATATTCCACTCGTTTCATCAATTACTTGTGTAAGCGTTTCTATATCAGTTCCCACCACCACCACCCTACCTTATATCCTTCCTTGGTTCAGACCTTTCTGAACCAGGACGAAATGAGCAACAAACAATTATCTCCGCCCCTGGTAGTATACTTGGAACTGTGCTCTAAAATCACGGATCAAATAAATTGCAAGACTTAAAATGACGCCATATCAATAATGAATAATGACGCCATGTTAATAATGACGCCATATTTGTTTTAGATCGAAAACGAGAATAGTCATTCGAAAATATCTGCTCCAGCGTATTTAGGGTGTATGGTGTACAATCAGAAAACGAAAAAGGATGTAAGTTACAATACTTAATTAGACGTGAAAGGCGTCAAAATATAGTTCTGTTAGTTTGATCTGTCCAAAAGTGTTAATAATCTGCAGAGAGAGAGAGAGAGAGAGAGAGAGAGAGTAGCCAAACACGAAATGTACACTTGATATTTCATGAGGTCACTCGCGATTGCTTGAATGAAAAGATTGTTGTTTGTTAGTTCCACAAGCATCATGCCTTCTTTCCGCTTCAAACGGTTTTGCTATCAGCTTTTATCAACTATGTTTATCAGGCCGTGCTTTGACGTATTCATCTCAAGTTGCGACTCTTTGTGTTTGTGCATAGTCTTCCTGTTAATTGCATATCATGTTCATTCACAACATGTCAAAAAATATTTTAAAGCTAGTTTCAGAAGCGAACGTTATGTGCATAATGCATGTGAAATAAAGAAATGGGAGATGATTTTACAGTATATTAATTTGCGTATTTATCTACCATGGAATTTGTATTATTTTGTTTAATGTGGCTTTATTGCAAGAATGAGGCTGTAATTGTGATGCATCGAATAGCAAGGGGAAACCTGTTCTTGACTGTCAGGCAACTGGTATACATTTTCTGATGACACGCACATTTAAATACTGATAGCCAAGCCTACTTGATTCACGCACCGCAGGAAAAGGCATTATATCAGAGAAAGCATATTCAATATATAGTCTGACGTAAGCTCTTTCATTCTGTTGATTACAGTTGTAGAATTTAATTATCACTGCGTATAAGAGGAGAAAACACCGTGAAATATTAAGTATGGGTTTGCTTTGACCCGTTACGTATATCGTAATCTGCAAGGCATCTATATAAGTTGAATAATCACTGAACTGAAAAATTATTGCCCAATTTTTATATCTTTCCATGTTGATACGCGTGAAATATAGATGTGTGCGTTACATTTCAAAATTATTCAAGATACTTTGTTAAAAATTAATTAGTCTCTCATGTCGTTTAGAGACAACGATAATTCCGCTTCATTATTATTTGTTTATTCTGCTTCTTTTCTTTATACGTTTTTTCTTACAGATTTTAAAATAAGCTACGAAATGTGTGTATACCGTATGCTCATTAATTCAATCGTGTTCAGTAAAGAAATATTAAGGGTGTAGTTCTTGATTTATGTGTTTTAACTAATCAATGATTCATCAGTCATGATAACATTCAGGTTGAAGTCCTTGATTTCTGGGTTTTAACTAATCAATGATTCCTCAGTCACGAAAACAGCAATTTTCTTTGTAGTGACGTGAACTCAAGGTTTTAATTTTAGGGTTTGGTAGTTTAATTGGCTTGCGTTATCAAACATGACGATAATAATAATAGTAATAATAATAATAATAATAATAATAATAATAATAATAATAAAGTACAAAGCAAAATATTGATAATACAACATTAACTATATAACTTAGTACGGTTATAACCACCAGGCAACAGTTATCAATAATAATAATACGTGAAAATATTACTATTGATTTAATTATATATACTACATATTCTCGATACTACAAGTATTACTGCTGCTGCTGCTACTGCTATTACTACTATTAGCCATAAAACAAAGACGACAATAATAATAATAATAATATTGATACTACTACTACTACTACTACTAATAATAATAATGGTAATTTTGGTAATAATAATATTATTAATGTTTACAAAATAATATAATCATGATGACAAATTATAATAAAATAAAGTTAAAAAAGTGCTGTTAATGCAGGTAAGTTTTCGAAGTTAAAGAAAACTAAGAAAAAGAACTTAGAGGAGAATTTTTTAATAGAATAAAATAAAGACGAGGATGATGATGATGACGACGAAGTGTCCACACTGAAAACCAAGTGATAATCTGACCGGAACAAAACACGATAATAAAGAATCATTCAAAAATGTACTTCCAATAAGACTCCAGACTACTCCGCTCGTGAATAAGTCAAGATATTTGCTTTATCTGCAAAGTGAGAATACATTGGGCTCAAGAATATTCACAAAGCCAAAGGAAAAAAAAAAGGAAAGACAGGAAAAACGAGAGACAAAGAAAAAGATGCCTATCTTTGTCTGGAAAAATTTGACTTTGGTCGTCAGTGTGTCCTATGAAAAGGGAGAACAGGCAGGAGGAGAAACAGAAGCAGGAGAGTTCCTCAGAAGCTGAACAACTCTTATCCATCTATAAATTCAGCAAGGCTAGACCAATAGAGGACACTGAAGAGGAAGAACCCATACCATAAGAAATTCAAAAATAGAGGCAGAGAGTGAAGGAAACAAAGAAGGAATGTAGCTTTCTACTGTGTGATGAAATTTTCTTTGTGATTTTTATTGGAAGAGAATATACGGAAAAAAAAAACTTAAGTGTCTCTTTTTCTTGATTTATTCGTACCGTATGGATAAATAATCACACTCACTCACACAATGTCGGTGACATTGGATGTTGTGATTCATAGTTTAGAAATTCTGGTACATGAAGGTCGCTTTCTCTTGGGTTGAGCTAATAAAGTCTGATTCATTTCTCTTGGGTGCTAAAATGGCAAAGGCTGTATCTGTAACCTTTCTCCTTATGTTATATTTGAATGTAGTAGTGTTTTATGACATCATCGCAACAGAGAAACACCCTTTTGTGTGTTGACTTCCACCCTTGTAAGACAGAAGTGTTTTGAAGTGAAGTGCATGAAGAAAATGTATGATCATGCACAACACGATACATTCTTGTACTTTTTAAAGGAATGCTATTTATATTGATAAAATTTGACCATACCTTTAATGGATTTGAGATGTCCTATTTTTTTCTTTTAATCTATATCTTTTTTTAAAGATTCATGAGATCTCTTAGATTTATATTTTATCTTGTTATACATTATTTTCATCTTTATTGGAAAGGCTTATCTTCCTAAATCTTTCTGCTATAAATTTGTAGTTTTCGAACTTTTCATTTAGTGGGCCCAATATAGACATTATTGTACTGAGTTGCTTACAAATCTAAACTCCAATTCTGCAGCAAAGGGGCAAAATTATCGTTCTTAGTACAAAAACAAATAGACCGCTCCGGTGGCCCAGTGGTTAGAGCGTCCGCCTCGGTTGAGGGAGGTCTTGGGTTCGACCCCCGGCCGAGTCATACCAAAGACTTATTTTAAAAAATGGTACTAACAGCTGCCTCGCTTGGCGCCCAGGATTAAGAGGTTAGTGTTAGGACTGGTCGGCCTGGTGTCAGGATAATGTGACTGGGTGGGACATCATGCTATATGTCTGCGGCATGATGCCCCAGTGCTAGACATCACTATAAACTGCCACACTGCAGACATCGTAGCGATATGACTGAAAGATTGTTAAAGCTACGTTAAAAATCCAAATCACACACACACACACACACACACACACACACACACACACACACACAAATACGACCATGCAAACTGAAATGCTTTATCCTAGATGTAATACTATTTTGGTTACGTACTGTAGATGGCGCAAAAGATTGAGAAATTAGGATCAAGCGGTGTATGCTAGCTGAAATTATAAATGCGATACATGTGTTTTGGAGGAGTATCATTTATTGATGGCAAACGTTTCTGTTGAATACTTATCTTTAATATCGATTGAGGTAGTCCAGTTCCTTACAGCAGCCTTCACGCATGTACGCTAACGTTTATCGTAGATACATGTACCTCGTTCTAACGCCCCATTTGAGTATTTCCGTTGAACGTTTTCTTCATGCGTCATATTTTGGGGTGGTGGTGGCCGATTGGTCTAAAGCTCTCACCGTTACGGATCACTGCCATCTCACCTCTGTCTGCGTGGGTTCGGTCAATGTGGGTATGTGAGCCGCCTCATGTATGAACGAATTCGTACCAAACTTTGATGGCTTTGGCATGGGAGTGTCAGGAGTGTTTGCATAACTTGAGGTATACGAGTTATTTTTTATAAGTAGATATTATAAATATGAAGGACTTTTCTGATTTAAATTTTGAAAGTCTCCAAAGCAATGGTTTTCATCCGATGAGTTTTAAGCTACGGTAATTTAAATTTTTCCAATAAATAGTCGTAGGGAATTCTGTCATCACAAATAAAACGGAGTGCCTGTGCTTGAATTCTCTCGATTTTACTTGTGTTCTGCTCACTGTAGAAATGCCAAGTTGACTGGCAGTAACTGAAGTTTGACGATTGTATACGAGTCATAAATTGTTAGTTTACCTACTATGTTCAAGCGTTCTCCAATCAGACCATTTATTACCTTGCAGCCTTCATACAGATATTTGATACGAGTATTTAAAAAGACTTCATCTCCAGGCCAAAATTTCCTTTGGTAGCATTCTTGTTATACCATGATTTAATCCCCCTGGGGGTCCGGGGTTGTAGAATGGCCCGACGTGCCTCGCTACGTGTCGTAAGAGACGTCTAAGTAGAGGCAACCTGTTTGCCGTGGATTGCATCCCGTGTCGGGGGAGGAAAGGATCCTGGTAGTTGAGCAGAGGCCTTCCGATGCAATACACTACTTTGGCCTCTACTTTTTTGCGGGTGGTCGAGATGGGCCCGGTCTTTATCTAGGAGGTCTTTATTTACTCTCTCTTTTTCTTTATCTTTTTCTTTGTATCTCTCTTGATACCAACGTTGCCCCTACATCCTATCCCTTTAACTTTCACTTTCCCAAGTCTTAGAAGACTTCCTAGAAGGCGGTGGCTTAACGGGTCAGTCGGGAGGTAATTTTACCGACAGAGTATATCTTACGGGATGAATCAGGACGTGATTTTGCCGAATGAGTATAACATCTGTGTTTCTCTGGCACTTGAAAAGTGTCCCCCTTGTTTTGGCTCCTTGGTCGGCCGGGAGCACGGATGCTGAATGTTAACCAAACCAACATGGAGAATACCAAAAAAAATCACAATAAGCGAACGAAAACTGGATCTAACTCAGATGACAAACCATGGATTTATTTCCACGCTTCATGGGTATATAATCTAAAGATGCCTCAAGACCGCTGACCGCACTCTTTCCCTTTGTGACTGAAAAGACAATAACGGGATCGATCGGCACACCAAAAAGTATTAAAAAGTTGAAATCGGGCTGCCTTCTTGTTGAGTGTGAGCGATGAGGTCAAACAGAAAATATCAAGAAAATGAAAACTTTCTTCGATATTCCAGATAGCTCTATCGCCCACACAACACTCAATACGTCCAAAGGCGTGATTCGCTGTCGCGACTTGGCTGGAGTCAGCGAGACGGATATCATTGAGGGGATGAAAAACGAAAGTGTCAATGCAGTCCGCAAAATACGTATTAAACGTAACAATAATCTGCAGGATAGCAACACCATTGTACTTACCTTCAACAAAACAACAGTACAAAGAATGGTCAAAGTTGGCTTTTGCAAGTGAAGGTTGATGTATATACCAAACCCTCTTCGATGCTATAATTGTAAGAAATATGGCCATCATGAAGACCGATGCTCAAAAGCCAAACATGTGGCCGATGCGGAGACCATTCTCATCAGGAATCTGAGTGTAGAGCAACTCCGCATTGTGTCTACTGTGGAAAGGAGCACCACGCCAGTTCCAAGGATTGTGATACCTGGAAACTGGAGAAGAAAATACAGAGGGTAAAGTATATGTCTAACATTTCCTATCCAGAGGCCAGAAAACTTGTACAGGCAAAAACATCCCGTCCTCGCCCATCCTTCTCCACTGTAGTGAAAAACAATCCCAACATTACGAAGGAAGCTCAAACACGGACAGATCCACCCTATTCACCATCAAGCTCTAACACCCAATGTTACCAATCAGAAATACTCTGCATCTACTCTAACAACTTTCACTAATACCCCACCACCGAGGTCACCAAGAAACAAAAACAAATCGCAAGGAAAAAGGCAGCAAAAGGGGTCAGATGACCCCATCAGACTCTATAAATAGGCTTGGAGACATTGAGAGCATGGATGCAGAAGAAACTGTTACATGTTTTCAAGGTGGCTCCAGACCTACCAAAAAGATCATCCCCGTACTTCCTCCAGAGAAATAACCAGACAGATTGTCTCCGCGAAAGGTCTAACGTAGCTCCAAGATCTCCATCTTAAACTTACAATGAAGAACACCATCATACAATGGAACTGTCGGGGACTTAAAGCCAAATACAATGCTATTCTTCTGCTTTTAAATGAATATGATCCTGCAGTACTATGCCTTCAGGAAACAATTTTTAAAGATGCGGATAACATCACACTTAAGAACTATTCCCTGTTTAACACCTACTCTCAGGATGTTGACAGGGCCTCAGGAGGTGTTTCTATTGCTGTGAACAATAGAGCCCCTCATAGCGTCATCCCTTCAAACACAAATTTGCAAGCCATTGCTGTAAGTATCACTCTACTTCGAGGGATTATCTTTTGTTCCATTTACATATCACCAAACACCAACCTACTACCAAATGAATTAAAACACTCTTGTTCAACAAGTTCCCGCACCATTTGTTTTACTCGCGGATTTTTTTTTATAATGCCCATGGCGATCAAATCACATAAGTGACAGAGGCCACAAAGTAGAAGACTTCAATTCGAGACACGATTTGTGTCTATATAACACCAAATCTCTGACGTACTTACACACAGGAACAGGTACAACACGTGCATTGACTTGGCAATTTGTTCTCCTTATCTACTTTTGGATTTTAATTGCAAGGTTGTTGATGACCTTCACAGCAGTGATCACTTTCGAATCTCACTTGAAAATGTTAACTCTACAGTTGATGACGCAATTCCACAAAGGAACTTAAAGAAGGCCGACTGGTTTAAGTTTGAAACACTTTGTACAGCTAGGCTTAACAGGGATACCATTCTAAACAACAATGACCCTATTAGATATTTTGCCACTGTCTTAACGGAGATTGCAGAGGAATCCAATCTTAAGTCCTCACCGAACTGTTAATGAACCCCAAAACAGTGGTCCACCAAATAATGTAAAGAAGCATTAGACAACGATGAGAAGCACTGAAAAAAATGAATAATCGTTCAACATCCAAAAGTTTAAGTACCATATTGTTTGGGCCAAACCATGCCGCACGATTAAAGAAAGTAAAAGAGCGGCATGGAAAATAAACCATGTTTCAATTTTAAATTGTCGTTCCTCTATAAAGAAAGTTTGGGACACGATCCTCAAAATAAATGGAAAGGGAAAACAATTCTTTTCGATATCTGAAACTAACAACAATTTCAGTTCCAAACATGACATAGTTAATATAGTTGCTGATAGTTTCTCTAAAGATTCCTCATCGTCTAATCATTCAGAAGCTTTACGAAGATTAAAAGCTCAAAAAGAAAAGACACGGTTGAAATTCACATCGAATAACTCGGAAAGTTATAATCAACTGTTATCACTGTTGTAGGTTATGGAATCTTTGAATAAGGCCCATGATACATCCGCTGGGCCTGACGATATACATTACCAGTTTTTGAAACAGCTTCAAGAACCAACATTAACAGTTCTACTGGAAATCTTCAATGATTTATGGATTACTGGTAATGTACCAAAAATTTGGAAAGAAGCAAGAGTAATACCAGTTCCCAAACCAGGTAAAGATAGTGCATATCTTAACAACTATCGACTCATTGCACTGACGAGCTCCTTGTGCAAAACAATGGAACGATTGATCAATTCTCGGTTTGTATGGAACTTGGAAACCAAGAATATAATGTCTCCTTTCCAAGAGGCTTTCGTTATGGTCGTAGCAATGATCATGCGGTTAGGCTGGAAACATTTATTCGCGACGCTTTTATCAAGAAGAAACATTTAGTAGCGGTTTTCTTTGACTTAGAAAAGGCCTATGACACGACATGGAAGTACGGTATACTAAATGACCTGCACGATCTAGGTGTAAAAGGCCGTCTGCCCTCATTCATATCAAACTTTCAGAGACAATTCAAGGTACGAGTTGGCTCCACCCTCTCTGATATGCACGAGCAAGAGATGGGCGTGTCCCAGGGCAGTATTTTATCTGTGACGCTTTCAACATCAAAATCAATAGTATCACCAAATGTTTGGCTCCTGGTGTGGATTGCTCCTTAACATGTTGATGATTTTCTAATATGTTATCGATCAAAGCACATCCATACAACTGAGACACAACTACAGCAAAATATCAACAAGATTCAAAATTAGACCAATACTAACGGTTTCAAATTCTCGAAATCGAAAAAAAAATGCATGCATTTGTCTGTTACGAAGACGTCGTGATGATTCCAAACTCACTCTGGACGGAACACCTATTTAGTTGTTGAGGAAACAAAGGTTTTAGGTATTATCTTCGACAGAAAACAGACTTTTATTCCACACCTAAAGAACTTGAAAACTAAATACTTGTAATCTCTAGATCTACTTAAAGAAGTAGCGCACACTGACTGGGGTGCTGATAGAATAGTCATCCTCAATTTATATAGAACGTGTATTCGCTCCAAACTGGACAATGGTTGCATTGTTTATGGTTCAGCTAGGAAGTCCTATTTGAAGACGCTTGACCCAATCCATCAAGGAATAAGACTCGCTCTAGGAGCATTAAGACATCCCCGTGTGAAAGCCTTCTCGCTGAAGCGAACAAACCACCTTTATCTCATCGTAGGGAAATGCTTTCCGCACAGTATGATCTCAACTTAAGAATAAACCTCTGAACCCTGCTTTTTCGGCTGTCTTTCAACCCAAATACAAAACCTTATATGAAAATAAACCAAACGCCATACCCTGCTTTAGCATTAGAATATCATCCAGCCTTGACAGTACCAAAATTGATATTTCCAAAATTCAGAAAACGTCCATCTCCGAAACACCTCCCTGGCTACTTAAACAAGCAAAAGTACCTTTTACGTTACACGATGGAAAAAAATCGGAGACAAACCTTTCCATCTTCCACAACTCTTATCATGAACTCCTCACCCAATTTGAAAACTACACAAAAATTTATACCGATGGATCAAAGGATGAGGAAAAGTCTTCTGCAGCCTTCGCTAGTGGAAAACACACAACAAAAGTTCGCTTACCAAATGGTACATTAATTGTTTTCAGCTGAAATCAGAGCAATAGACCTTGCTCTGCAATATATCGAAAACAAACTTATTTTAAGCGTGAACAGTATTACAGTGTGCATGACATGAAGAAACTCTTTGATACAATAAACATGACTTGTAGTATAGAAATCCTGAAAAAAGTAAACATCTATTCTAAGCTGTAACATGTATGCTATCACCTTGGGCAGTGCTATATGTATATATCGTCCTTTATTTTAAATGCCTTTTCATCTGTCTTCATTAACATACACCATTTACATTTCCCGTTGATCGGGAAGCTTTATTTATTACTGTTACCATCTGATCGTTTTACTTTCAACTCTGGTTTTATATCGCTGGTCGATACGAAACCTTTTATTACTTTTAAATTTTCCTAGATATAACCTTATGTATGGCGCTAAATAGCCTAACAGTACTGGTGTGCCGTAAAATTACTCTCAATCAATCAATCAACCATGATTTAAGTTTCTTGTGGACCTATCCGGTTTTCTTTCAATAACTTGTTTACTTCGGCAAACCGCTTAGGAATTGAAAGAGCGTGTTGTACATCCTACTTTAGACACAATGATGGAGCTTTCTCCTTCCTTGTTCTCCTTGATTTCGTTTGACTAATGGCAGATGCCTGACAGTCTCTGAATGTCTCCAAACATTCATAGTCAATATAATTATGCTATCCTTCCTTCATTTTCTCCCTTCATAGATGAGGAAGACGTCTGTCATGTGCCAACTCGATAACTGACATAACTGCTTGGGCAAAACGAACTGCAATCCATATTTTTCTCCATCCTACAAATTCCACTTGATAAACTTTCATGTCCCCAGAAAAATCATTGTCCACAACTTATGCCTTGCTTGTAGATGACATTGCCTTTTCTCTCACGTCTACCAGAGTCGTAATTCTTTTGATACCTAGAAAATGAATCTACATTATGCATCTGTTTAATTAACAGGTTCTTGTCGATATCACGATAATTTTCATCCTAGTCTCATCAGGATCTATATTGCTATCCTCATCACAAAATGTCGTAACTAGACATAAGTTGGTGAGATCTTCTCTCACATGCCTTTTGTTGATTTCAAGTGCCTCAACTTCCTCCTTCAGAGCCCTTTCTTGGCTCCTAGTTACTGCCATAATCCTTTTTCTACGTAGAATGGCAATACCAAGGAACTCTCGTGCTGCTGAGTCGGGTTTCAGTCCGACCTGAACATGATCGTTGTAATATAACCTGTTTAGTTCAACGATGGCTGTTTTGGCCACAAAAGGATGTCCAATAGTGATGTAGTGTCAGGATCTGCCCTTTAACGATCAAGACTTGCCGACGAGGGCTCACATATTAAGGTCATGTCTGCACCTGTATCCTTGTTATGTTTATTCTTGGCTTGTATCCTTAAATGGAACCAAGTACTAAACATTATAGAGCTTAATCCCAGTTTTCTGCCACACCGTATATTCACTAATTTGAATGACAGTCACACTGATAATTGTCCACAGCTGACTGCAGTGCTGCACAAACATATTTGGGTAATTGTGTTGTTTATGCTAAGCGTACGTAATAATACTGTCAAATATTCACACAACTTTGCAATTCCACCGTTGCTTCTAAAATTTGTTACGGAATACACATGTTGGAACCAGTAACATCCAAAGCATGAGTAGATTCCCAAGTAATTTTAATATTCATCGAAGCTATGGTCTAATACGTCTGCATCTTACAGAGAATGTCTTGGTCTGTTTACACCAGGGGAATAGCTTATCAAATGTCTTAGTTTATGGAATAGAAAAACTACAGAATAGAGGTTCATTAACAGTATTAATTGTTGCCTTTACAGTGATGACAGATGTGTGATATTTATTTTTAAGATTGTGACATGTGACCAATTAAAGTTCTTTAATACTACCATAATCATTCATACCTCTTGTCGTAATGATAATATTTATGTAATATCTAGAAGGGAAATGTATTAATAGGACGGCAACAAGGTTAGACTAGAAGAAGAGGAGATTAACCATAAGTGCAAGAGGTGCTATTATTGCAACTTTCAATGAATATTATATAAAATTATACATTATCAGCCTCATTAAAAGGGAATGTGATATAAAAAGATTAATTATATGATCCTGCCACATATTTAATTTAAACTGTACAAGAATGACACTTTATGACAGTTTTACAGTATGCGTGCATTTCTGTCAACAACCCGATGCTCCTAAATGCAAGCTGGTTGCAACACCTCTACTGGTTGCTGAAGAAACGTTTATAGGTATTTAACAAAAACATCGCCTTCATTCCACACATTAAGAAAATGGAAGTTAAATGCTTGCAAGTGCTTGAAAAATCAATGTAAGTAGTAGTTGCCCACGCTAACTGGGGTGCTGATAGAAAAGTCGATCTCAACTTATACCAAACCTATCAGTCCAATAGATTACAATTGGATTATGGTTGCTTTGCTGATGGTTCAGCCAGAAAGTCGTCCTCTAAGAAGCTTGAGCCAATTCACTCGCTTTGTGAGTATTTAGGGCATCTCCATATGAATGTCCTTTGGCTGAAGCCAACGAGCCACATCAGTGTCTTAAACATTATCTATACAGCATGCCCTGAAATTAAAATCCAACATTTTAAAACATGCTTTTGCATTTGTGTTTTTTCAACCCAAATATTAAACATGTAGCAATGTAAACCAAATCCCATACATGCCTATGGCATTAGAATGTCTTTCAGCCATGATAGTACAAAAATTAAACTCACAAAACTCCAAACTTTCTTTGTTTCAGTAACACCGCCCAGTCTTCTTCAACAACCCAAAGTACTTTTTACTATGCGTGAAGGAAACACGTACGTAACAAATCCTTCCATTTTTCATAACTCTTGATAAGTAACTTCACTCATAATTTATGAACAACACAGGAATTTGCACCGACAGCTCAAAGGATATGGAAAAGGCTGCTGAATCCTTAATTAGTGGAAAACGCTGTAAACGTTTTACAGATGGTGCATCAGTATTTTCAACTGGGATATGGGCAGTAGACCTTGCCCTTTAATAAATCGGAACCAAAAACAATTTAATCATCAGTTCGGACTCAAATATCAGTACTTCAGTCGCTACACAATAGGAAGTTGGAAAACCCATTACTGACCAACGTATTCATCACACATACGGATCCCTTTACCTCCCACATTATACTGTAGTATTAGGTACCCAGTCACGTCGGTATTAACAGTAGTGAAAAAGTAGCTAGTGCAACTAAATTGGCTCTATCTACAACCGTCACATTTTAAAATACTATTACACGCAAGGGGTTGTTCTACTGAGCAAATCAAACAACTGCTTGTGTCTTGACTGAAGTCAGTTGTTTTCCCCTTTTTCCAAGGACCTCAAGACGACACTCGTTGTCAACTGAAAGGTCCTTGAACACGCAGGGTTAAATTTCGCTCTAATTAAGCAATGACCACATCACCGATTGCTGATCAGAGAAACAGTAGCGCCCGTGGCCTCTAGCAGGCCAAGCTCTATCCTGTTAACTAAACATTGTGTGTGCAATCCTGATTATTCATTCCAATAGCGTACCAAGCGAGGCTTGGGATTTTATGTATGGTTTGTTTCCTTAGAGCCTCCTTTATACTCCTTGCTTTTCATTCACCGACCACTATCTTTATTTAAAGGTTTAGAAACTAAGGTTGGAGTTTTGGAGGACTCCGCGTGCACTTCCCGCTCTTTATTTTGTTTCTATCTAAAATATCGCTCAAGTTCTTGTTTTTGTGCTCTGCAGTTATGTTTATAGCCGAAAAATGTTTGGGAATTAAGTTTGGATTTTTGTGTATCCCTTTTGTCAATATAGCTGTTTTCGTTGCCCGTGAGTTAAAGGTGCTGACAAATGGTAAAATTTCTTCGGTTCCGTCCTGTAAATTGAGTCCGAAGAGACTTCTTGTATTTAATTTTTCAATCCGATAGGCCTCCTTCTCCAGCGATTTTCATTTATAACCGCTTCAGTTGGGAGGATGGAGCTATCCTTCGTCGAATGACCAACTTTATTAAAATGGCTCGCCACTGCATTATTTTCATCCAATTAGGTAAATGTTTTGCTAATCGCACGTCAGGTTTTGTTTTATGACCTTATAAGACCATCCTATCTAAGAACTCGAACGAACTCTCCTTGTTGCATTCAGTTTTATTGACGGATGGAAATTAATGACGATTTAAAAAAAGAACTCCTGAAAATGCTTTAGTTAGTTGGTCCAGATTAAAAATATATCGTCGAAAAATTGAAAGTATGGCAATGGAAGTAATTGACACTTAAGAACTTCTCTTTCCCATTCTGCCATAAAATTGTTTGCGTAACTAGGTGCAAACTTCTTGCCTTTCGCCGTGGCTAATATTTTTATGAATTCCCATTATTCATGAAATAGTTCATTATCGCCTTCAGACCGTCCTTATTATCAATATTTGTATACACTTTCTATGTCTAGAGTGACTAGAAAGATAGTTTTCGGAATTTAGACTTGTCTAATTTTATCTAACAATATCGATCATACTTCTGAGAGGCGACGGATGCTTAGTCGCTATTGGTTCCAAAAATGAGTGTACGTATTCTGCAATGCTGTAAGATTCGCTCCCTACATTTGAAAGGATTGGTCTTCCTGTCGGAATTATATAAAGGACTGTCCAAGATTAAGGATCTGAATGTATATTTGGCAAGATGTAAATGTGCCTAGATTAGGAATATCGGGTGGGTTTAGGTAGTCGGCTTGTTTCGTTTACTAATCTATGCCCAGTCTCAGTTATTTAATTCTTTGCCAATTTCTGGTAGACTGAGTTGTCTAATTTTCGGTAACGTTTTCTATTGGCCAATTGCCAGTTTACTTCCCATACAGTCTGCTTGACCGAATGCCTACAGTGGCGAACCATTTTAATAAAGCTGGCCATTCGACGAAGGATTGTTCCATCCTCCCACTCTCAATGGCTGGTTCTTTATCGGGTTTCTTGATGATAATCTTCTGATCTTGCTTTAGGGTTTCGATCACTGACCATTCGGTCAAGATTCATGGTTGAAGGCGGAGGGCACCAAGAACTTTTCCCTACATATTGTGTTTTAGTTGTATTGGGTTTGCAATGGAAATATTTTATTACCATTACTTTGCTAGCGAATTTTTTTCCCTGGTATTGAAATTGATGTTTTATTTATAAATTTGTTTTGGGATCCACTTCAGATCCCTAGTTTGGATGGTATCTTCAGTTTCTGACAATTTCCTAGAGCATAAGTTGATAACCATACTTTATTGCTTCCTTTGCATTTTTATGGCTAATGGAAAAGTCCATGTGCACCTCTCTAGTTGTTCCATCAAATAGATGAGTATCCAATTAGCTGCCATTGGTGACCAGTCGATACCGTCCGAATGGAATGAGTCTAAATTCGAATCCCTCTTAAACACTCTGACCCGTTCTATTTGCAATTTTGATAAATTTTCATTCAGCCAGATTAAATTCCAGGTTTGCTTTGAATTCTTATTTTATAAAGTGCCTGAGACCGAAATATTTGCAACAAAAAATGTAGTGGTATGGAATTTTTCTTTCGTTGCCTTCAGAAGATCATTAAAATATTGGGAAACCCGATTCATATTCATATTTTCCTTTTCGTTGATATCCATATTGAATGTTATTGTCTGAGGTGCGTCCTCATTTTTATGTTTTGACTAATTCTAGCATATATGAAATTTTAGCCTCAGGCTATGCTTCGATCTGGACCAGTTGGTCAGTCGGATTGGTGATTCAAGATAAATTCGAGTCCACTGTTACCAAGCGGTGTCAAATCCTGGGGAAATTCCGCTAGAAGTCTTAAGTTTCCCCTAACTCAAATGACTTCCATACAACTTATGTTGTAAATGAGAAATCCGTTAGAGTCCATTCTATTAAATAATTTTAATCAAATCAATACAAGACCACATATCTCGCAACTTTCCAATTCTCTATCGCCCTCTGTGGGTCCAGGGTTGTAGAATTGGTCCGACGTGTACTCACTACGTGTTGTAAGAGGAGACTAAGTAGAGACAACCTGTTTGCCGTGGGTTGCATCTCGTGTCGGGGGAGGAAAGGATCCTGGTAGTTGAGCAGAGACATTTCGATGCGATACAATGCTTTGGCCTCTACTTCTTCTAGACGGGTGGTCGGGATGGGCCCGGTCTCGACTAATCGGCTTGTCACGTCAACCCCTAGGAAGTCTTTATCATTCTTATTGTATCTCTCTTGATACCACCGTTGCCCCTACAGGCTATCCCTTTAGCTTTCCATTTCCCAAGTCTTAGAAGACTTCCTAGAAGTCGGTGGCTTAACGAGTCAATCGGGAGGTAATTTTACAGACTGAGTATAACATCTGTGTATCCCTGGCACTTGAAAAAGTGTCCCCTTGTTGGGCTCCATTGTGGGCGGGGAGCACGGGTGAACAAACCAACATGGATAGTTACAAAAATTAAAATGAACGAAAACTGTATCTGATTCCGATGACGAACCATGTAGTTTAGAGTCGCTTCATTGATATACAATCTAAAGATGCGTCAACACCGCTTGCCGCACTCTCTCCGTTTGTGATTGAAACAACAATTACGGGATCGATCGGCACACCAAAATGTGTAAACATGTTGAAATCGGTCTGCCTTTTTGTTGAATGTGAGCGACAAGGTCAAACAGAAAATATCCAGAAAATGAAAACTTTCTTCGATGTTCCAGTGACCTCATTCACTCACACAACACTCAATACGTCCAAATGTGTGATTCACTGTCGTCACTTGGTTGGAGTCAGCAACACATAATTGAAGGGATGAATAACGAAGGTGTCACTGCGGTCCGTAGAATACGCATTAAACGTAACAACCATCTGCAATACATCAACACAATTGCACTCGCCTTCAACAAACCAACAATACACAGAGTGGTCAAAGTTGGCGTTTGCAAGTGAAGGTTGAGATACATATACCGAACCCCCTTCGACGCTATAATTGTCAGAAATATGGCTATGATGAAGATCGAAGCTCAAAAAGCCAAATATGTGGCCGATGTAAAGCCAAATATGTGCCCGATGCGGAGACCATTCTCATCAGGAATCTGAGTGTAGAGCAACTCCGCATTGCGTCAACTGTGCGAAGGAGCACCACGCCAGTTCCAAGGATTGTGGTACCTGGAAACAGGAAAAGCAAACAAAGAGGGTAAAGTACACTTCTAACATTCCCTATCCAGAGGCCAGAAAACTTGTACAGGTAAAACATCCCTTCCTGGCCCATCCTTCTCCACTGTAGTGAAAAACAATTCCAAAACAACGAAGGACGCTCAGACTGGGACAAATGCACCCGATTCACCATCAAGCTCTAACACACCCAATTACCAAGCACAGAAAATCACGGCATCTACCCAAACAACTTTCAATAATACCCCACCACCGCAATCACCAAAAGAATAACAAATTTCAAGGAAATAGGCAGCAAAACGGTCAGATGATCCCATTAAACTCTATAAGTAGGTTTGGAGACATTGAGAGCATGGATGCAGAAGAAACTGCTCCATGTTTTTAAGGTGGCTCCAGACTTACAACCAAAACATTCACCCCCGTACTTCCTCCAGAGAAATAACCACACAGATTGCACCCGCGAAAGGTCTAACCTAGCTCCACAAACTCCACTTCAAACTTAATGAAGAACACCATCATACAATGGATCTGTCGAGGACTTAAAGCCAATTACAACGATATTCTTCTGCTTTTAAAGGAATATGATCCTGCAATATTAATGAAGAACACCATCATACAATGGATCTGTCGAGGACTTAAAGACAATTACAACGATATTCTTCTGTTTTTAAACGAATATGATCCTGCAGTACTATGCCTTCGGAAAACTTTCCTAAAAGATACGGATAACATCACATTTAAAAACTACTCCCTGTTTAACACCTACTTTCAAAATGTTGACAGGGCCTCGGGAGGAGTTGCTGCTGTTGTGAACAATGGAACCCCGCATAGCGTCATCCCTTCAAACACAACTTGGCAAGCCATTGCTGTAAGCGTCACCCTACATCGAGTGATTACCTTTTGTTCTATTTACATACCAAACACCAACCTACTAGCAAATGAATTAGACAAACTTGTTCAACAACTGCCTGCGCCATTTGTTATACTCGGTTATTTTAATGCCCATAACATTTTATGTGGATAAAAATAAAGAAGCGTCAGAGGCAAAAAGGTAGAAAATTGCGTTTCTAGACACGACTTGGGGTCGATATAACACCAAATCACCGACATATTTACACCCAGGAACTGGTTTATAAACGTGTATAGATTTGACAATTTGTTCTCCTTCGCTACTCTTGGATTATAATTGGAAGGTCACTGATGACCTTCACAGCAGTGACCACTTCCCAAAATCTCTTGGGGACACCAACGTTACAATTGATGAAGCAATTCCACAATGGAATTTAAAGAAGGCCGACTGGGCCATGTTTGAAATACTTAGTACAGCTAGGCTCAACAGGGATACCGTTTTAAACGACAATGACCCTATTCAGTATTTTCCTTCTGTCTTAATCAAGATTACAGAAGAATCCATTCCTAAGTCCTCACCGAACTGTAAAATAAACGACAAATGTGGTTCACCAAAGAATGTATAGAGACCATTAGGCAACGTCGAGAAGCACTGAAAAAATTTAACAATCGTCCAACGCCCGAAAATGTTACTTAGTACTGTACTGTTCGTGCCAAAGCTGCTGCACCATTAAAGAAAATAAAAGAGAATCATGGAAAAAAAATATATATTTCAACTTTAAATTGTCTTACTCTATAAAGAAAGTTTGGGACACGATCCGCAAAATAAATGGAAAGGAAAAACACGATTCTTTCCGACATCTGAAACTAAACAAGAATTTCAATTCTAAACATGACATAGTAAATATACTTGCTGATAGTTTTTCTAAAACTTCCTCATCGTCTAATCATTCAGAAGCCTTCAGAAGATTAGAAACTAGAAAAGAAAAGACACGGTTGAAATTCACATCGAATAACTCGGAAAGTTATAATCAACCGTTTGCACTGTTGGAGCTTATGGAATCTTTGAATAAGGCCCATGATACATCCGCAATGTCTGACGAAATACATTACCACTTTCTGAAACACCCACCAGAACCATCATTAACAGTTCTTCTGGAAATCTTCAATGATTTATGGATCACTGGTAATGTACCAAAGGTTTGGAGAGAAGCAACAGTAACACCGGTTTCCAAACCAGGTAAAGACAGCGCAGATCCTACCAACTATCGACCCTTCGTTAGTGGAAAACACACAACAAAAGTTCGCTTGCCAAATGGTACATCAATTTTTTCAGCCGAAATCAGAGCAAGAGACCTTGCTTTGCAATATATCGAAAACAAACGTATTTTAAGCAGCTTCATATTCTCCGACTCACTATCAGTACTTCAGTCACTACATCCTAGAAAACTGGAGAACCCATTATTAGCCAATATTCTCCTGAGTACCTCCCACAATATAGTATACTGTTGGTTACCCAGCCATATTGGCATTAAAGGTAATGAAAAAGCAGACCGCGCCGCTAAAATGGCCTTATCACTAGAACCATCTGATTTTAAATTACCGCATACTGATTTTAAACCTAGTATCAAAGACTCTTTACGTCAGAAATGGCAGGCATCATGGAATGATGCCGTAAATAACAAACTTCATGCCATCAAGCCAACCCTATGAGAATGGACTTCTTCTTACATAGCCGTCCGTAGGGAGGAGGTAGTCATTGCAAGAATTCGAATGGGTCATACGTATTTAACCCACTCCTACATACTAAAAGAAGACCCACCAGAATACATTTCTTGCAATGAACCATTCACTGTTAAGCACTTTATGATAGAGTGTTTCGACCGCCAACCGACGCGTGATCAGTATTACAATGTGCATGACATAAGGGAGCTCTTTGATACAGTGAGAGTGTCTTGTATTATAGAATTCTTGAAGGAAGTAAACATTTATTATAAGCTATAGCTTCTATGCTATCACCTTGAACAGTTTTACGTGCTATATATACCATCCCTAAATTTTAATTACCTTTCATCTGTCTTGATTATCATTCACCATTTACATTCCCCGTTGATCGGGAAGATTTATTTATTTATCACCGTTACCAAAATATCGTTTTACTTTTCACTATTTGGTTTCGTATTGCTGGTCGATACGAAAACTTTCACCACTTTTAAATGATCAAACATATAACCTTATATGTGGCGCTAAACAGCCTAACAGTGCTGGTGCGCCGTAAAAATGCAATCAACCAACCAACCGTCCCCTTTCCCTTAAATATAACTGGATCCTTTTTGGATCCCCAAACTAATTTTTAACAATACAGTGTGTTATATGTAATGTCCTAAAGTCAGTGCAATCTGTGGAGAGTTTTAGTCCTTCGCCAAGCCCTTCATAGATTTAACGATTTCTCGAAGCTTAATTCATGTCAAAAGTAGGCCTGGGTTACCAAGCTGGTTCGCTTTGAATCAAGTTCTTAAACAGCCACCACAATAATTTCTAACTGTTACTAAGTTTGTCCTATTCCTTTATCCTCCGCTATATATCTGTAGTAAGTCTTTTAGTTTTTATAGGGAAATAACTTCATAAAAACACTCGGAAAGGTTCCGTAATCAGTATTTTCAATGTAAACAAATTGCCATTAATATTCTTGTCAATGTAGAGTGCTGGAAAGCACTACCAACATGAGCGATATAGCAAATTCGAGAACAAGTTGACCATGTTTGCAAATGGTTGGTATTCCAGGATCTTCAGAATTTCTTTCATCCCACTATAATTGTTGATTGGTGTACTTTTACAAACGTCTAAAGCATTATTTTGACCTCCATTATATAATTAGCTGTAGTTTGATTAAGTTTCAGTGGACACCTCCCCATCTGTATCGAGGGACTTTCGTCGAGACAAAAGCAGAGACAGCATTGACAAGGAAGAAAATGTTCAGCTTTGTGTTCACGTTCTCCATCTGCCTTGGGTCTTCTGATCACCACCTGTGCGTCTTACTTGCTTCAATGACCCGTGAAAACGAAAGGTTACGAAATTTTAGAGGAGAAACACATTCTCTGTCCCTTTAAACTTTAGAAGTCCATGCATACAAAATATTTGAATAAGCTAGATTATAGTATTTCTCATAACATAATTCTTTATTCTTGCTGATCTCTCATCTGCTCTATAACTTTTTCTATTTCATCTATATCGAAAAATACATTTGCACAATATATCAGTCTCTCATGATATCGATTTTCAAACTAGGAAAGAAATGGTCTCTTTCAGCATGTGATTTTTATGAATTGGGTACAAATCCCAGGTAGGTATTTGAATTCTTGGTCTGTGGCAGCCACATAGTCCAAGAAAGTTTGTATTACATGTACTGTAGTGAATCAACAGAATACTATGTCAATAAACAGACAGTATGATCCGATAAAAATTGGTCAGTGACTTATTTCTGTTATCAAGACAAGGGTGGTCAAAAATTACATTGGTAGTGACACTAAATTAGCATCAACAAAAGTGTGTAAATTGCCTTCAGGATTTCGTAATGTGCAGCTAAACGAGGTCACATTGACCTATTACCCCCAAAGCATTGCCACATAAATGTGAATACAATGACTTGTGATCTTGCAGAATATATGCTAATGGAAGATATGAAGATATTGCTATGGATTTGAATTGCATTTCTAGTCGTCCGATTGATTCAGTTAACGTTTAGTGTTATAAATTGTGACTGACATTATTCCTTGTTAGTTGGTAACTAGCAGGCTGCAGTGTGTGCCAGTAGCCATTACAATTTTAACATGACCTTCTTGTAACATCACTGCCGAGGGTGTTTGTATACCATGTCGATCATTATATAATGCCCTATATTTCTTCAGTTATGTCTTCGTGGGTAAATACAGTGTAAAAATTTATAGAATTTTGACCTTATTCTGAGAATGTTTTAAAATGAACATTCTTCAAAATGTTGGGGATATCTATTCTAAGTATCCTGTTCACAAGCAATAAAAATTATAACGTCTTTGTCGCGTTCTTGAATTCTGGAGCTTAGGCTGATTATGGCTGACGATTGAAGAGACGCACAAATTATATCCACAAAGCAAATCTGTTATTTTATTTTTACATGTTTGAGATATGTTGTTCGCAAGATATTAACATGTGAGAAAAACTGTTGTTACCTTGGACATTCAAACCAAGGACAAACAGCTTATTATTACAGCTAAGATAACCCAAATACTAAATCAGATCACAAACTGCAATTATTTGAGTGCTTGTGTTCATAATCTATGTGCTAATGGAGGAACAGGCACAAAATATTCTATATTTAGTAATGACAGCATAGTGGATTGGTATCATTTGTATAAATGTGCCCAGATTTGATCAGGAATTATTTCTGAGGGGTTTAGAATAGCAATACTTCCGCGATCACATTACCGTTAGCAAACTCTGCTGCACTACCTGTCATATCCTGCTTTACCATGTTTTTCCCTCTAAATTATATAGGACAGTGTTAAAAGACTCTAGATCACATCACAAGCGCACTTGGCGGCGCGACTAGATGAACTACGAAGAGTACTGAAACAGAACATTCGTGTGCCTTTACAGTGGCATTCCACACGTGACCTGTTTTTAGAGTGATAATGCACTGCTAGTAACTTCCTGGGTAAACGACATTTGCCTCTGACACGTTTGAAACGTATGAAAATTCAATCTAAGGTGGCTGTTAACTTTAAAATATATATTTGTTCAGATATGCTTATCTTAACGTTATGATAATATTTGCCTTTGTTTTGGAGTTCACGAAGACCTTTGTTTCCGTTCTGTAGATTTGTCTGAAGAAGAGGAGATGCCTAATTTCAGTTCCACAAAGTGTACACTCGTATAACGGGTAAAGATGCTAATTTGAAAACTTCCAGGCATAAATGTCAGTCTGTTTCTGGTAGTTTCATGCATTATCTTTTTCCTATACGTAAGAATGGCCAGTATACTGAGCGGATCAGAGGTGAGGTGGCAGTGTTTCTCGAACATATCCGACACGTATGTATGTCAAAAATAATTGAAGAATGTCTACTTTTGAACTTTATAGATGTTAAAGGGGAGATAATTCAAATAGTGTGTATCATTAAATAGTTTGTCTGAAAAAATCCTGAATGTGAACGTAACCTAGGTTGTAAGTATTGTTAATGATCTTCGAGCTTGGAAAAAACTCGCCTGGAAGTTGTGAGCTCAATCGTCTGCCTTTGTATTCTAAAATTATCATTGTATTGCACCTAAAATAATCAACACCTTTTTCCATCTGTCTTCTCATTGCCACATTGTATTTCAATTCATCATTTTCGCCTCTTAGGGTTTATCATCGCTTGCATCCGAAAGGATCGCCATAGACCTTACCCTGAAATATATCGAATCCAAACATATTTTAAGCTCCATCATCAACGATTCACTACAGTACTTCGATGATCACACAATAGTAGTTTGGAAACCCACTATAGACCAATTTTCTCATTAAACATATCGAGATATGCAACTCTCACTATATAGTACACTGTTGGTTACCCGGCCATGTGGGTATTAAAGTTAACGAAAATGCAGATCGCGCTGATAAAATAGCTATATTTTTTGATCTGATTTTAAAATACCGTACATTGATTTGAAACCTGGTTGCAAAAGGTTTATTTAGTAAGTGGCAGACATCTTGGAATGATGCTGTCAATAAAGTAATCAACCCAAAATTAGTTAACTGGCCTCTTTCCTACAGAACCGTCACGAGGTAGTGATTACCAGAATTAGAATAAGTCGTAGTACATAACCAACTCGTACATATTAAAGGGTGAAGACACACCTGAGTGCGTTTCTTGCAACGAATCCTTTACCAGTGAAGTAAGATAGATTGTTTCGATCTCCAACCTACACGTGATCGTTACTACACTGTTCAGCAGACTAACTGTTTCATACAGTAAATGTCTTGTATTATAAATTTATTAAAGGAAGTTAACATTTATTCAAAGATATTGCTGGTTTGCAGTCTTTCGTTTGAGTATTTTGAACCAGCACGTGTACTGTTAATCACCCTAATTTATCTTTTATTCTCTAATTATCCTTTATACGCACCATTTTAAATCCTTCGTGGATCAGGAACCTTGGTATATTTTAACAATATCATCGTTCGTTGTGTTTTTACTTGATATTACAGTGAATATGAGAATCAAATTTGTAACACGACCTTTTACTGGTAACGATATTGTATATGAACAACCATTGAATTGGTAACATAAACTTTATATAGCATGTACAAATCCAAACGAATAATTCTTTAAATTGAAGTACACGCATTTGTTAACATTATGATAGAGTTTGTAATAAAGTTATTTCGTAAGTATTTTATAGTTTGGTAAATGGGCATGTAGGTATTTAGGTTGATGACAAATATATATCCTTTATATGAACAACAAATGATTTGATAATGCAGAGTTTTAATATAATATGTACAAATCCAAACCATAAATTCTTTTAGTTGATGTACACACTTATGTTAACATTATGACTGGTTTGTAATAAAGAAATATGTTGTATTTAAATTAGTGGCTGGGTAAATAGGTATGTAGTTACGTTGGTGTAAATATCACTGACAAGTATATCCATATGGTTTGTATATGTGATCATTCCAATATATGTTGCACATTTTACAAATAAATATCAGATGCTAGTGTCGGTCCAGATTTCCTTGATTTATCAGTATAAAACATAAAATCTAGGATACAGTCAGCGTGACTTGTATTATAGACTTCCTGAAGGAAGTAAACATTTATTAGAAGCTATAGCTTTTATTCTATCACCTTGAGCAGTTTTACGTGATGTATATACCGTCCCTTAATTTCATTTACCTTTCATCTGCCTCCATTAACATACACCATTTACATTCCCCGTTGATCGGGATGCTTTATTTCCTTCTTACCGTTACCATCTTTTCATTTTACTTTCAACTGTTTGATTTCGTATCTCTGGTCGATACGAAAACTTTAACCACTTTTAAACGATCAAAGATATAACCTTTTGTATGGCGCTAAATAGCATAACAGCGCTGGTGCGCCGTAAAAATATAATCAACCTACCATAAAATCCAATTATTACGCTACACGATGGTAAAAAATCAGAGCCTAAACATTCTCTCTTCCACAACTCGTTATGAACTCCTCACAGAATTTAAAAGCTACACAAGAATTTATATTGATGGATTAAAGGATGAGGAAAAGGCTGCTGCAGTCTTCATTAGTGGAAAACACGGAAGTTCGCTTACGAAATGGTACATCGATTTTTTCAGCCGAAACCAAAGCAAGAGACCTTGCTCTGCAATATATCGAAAACAAACGTATTTTAAACATCATCATCTTCTCCGACTCACTATCAGTACTTCATTCACTCCACAATGGAAAACTGGAACATCCATTATTAACTAAATATCCTCATCAAATATATCGAGCTGGGTACCTCCCACAATATAGCATACTGTTGGTTACCGAGCCATATTGGTACTAAAGGTAATGAAAAGCAGATCGAGCTGCTAAAATGGCCCTATCCCTAGAACCATCTGATTATAAAATACCGTATACGGACTTTAAACCTAGTATCAAAGAGTCTTTATGTCAGAAATGGCAGGCATCATGGAATGATGCAGTGAATAACAAACTTCATGCAATCAAGCCAACCCTATGAGAATGGACTCCTTCCTACAGAACCATCCATAGGGAGGAGGTAGTCATTGAAAGAATTCGAATTGATCATGCTTATGTAACTCAATCCCACCAGAGTGCGTTTCTTGCAATGAACCATTCACTGTTAAGCACTTTATGATAGTGTTTCGACCTCCAACCTACGCGCAATCAGTACTACAATGTGCGTGACATGAATGAACTTTTTGATATAGCAAAAGTATCTTGTATCATAGGATTCCTGAAAGGAAGTAACATTTATTCTAAACTATAACTTTTATGCTATCATCTTGAGCATTTTTATGTAATGTATATACCGTCCCTTATATTCAATACCTTTTCATCTAAATCTTGATCATTAACATACACCATTTACATTCCCCGTTGCTTGGGAAGTTTTATATCTTACCTTTGCCGTCTTATCCTTTTGCTCCTTGTTGCGTTTTTAACCTTTTACTACTTTCATATAATCTTTTCTATGGCGCTAGATAGCCTAACGGTGCTGATGCGCTGTAAAAATACAATCAATCAATGATGTCGTTTTTGCATTTATAATCTAAATGTACATAAATAATCTTTTCTATAAAATACATGAGAGGTTTGTTTACATAGTAATTATTAGGAAAAACCTTGTTCAAAATCTAATGAGTAAGCAAAATCTGAGTTATTTACCTCAGATCCAGCGTAAATATGGAAAGTCTAGGTAGAATAATTTACTCGTCACATATTCAAACTAATAGCACTTTTATATAAACTGATATGACTGAAACATTGTTAAAACTACTTTAAAAATCCAAAACACACACACACACACACACACACACACACACACACTGTATATAATCCCGATTCCTTTCATGATAATTGCATGTTACTGTGAAATATGTATTGTACGTACTCTGTAATCAACAACATGTAACGTGAAATCCATATATTTTAACCGAGTGTTTACTGTAATTTCAGATTTGTAACGATTTATTCACCTTTTCCGTTTTCCTAATTCATCACTATCTCTAATAATTACATGTTTTAATTATTTAGCTCATTTGTCACTCGTTTAATCTATTTCTACAATACTGTATTTGTATGACACCATGTCACTGTCATTGTGATTTCGCGTTAAACAAACATGTAATGTTTGTATATTTTTAAAAATCTATTTAAGGGTGTTCAACTTTATTATACAATTTGTAGGAATATACAGCAAATAAATCGTAGATCTGTATCATATGTTTGTATCACGATGGCATTCATTTTCATACCGTTTTAATGTTCTCTGTTCTGTTAAACAATTTTTTGTTTGAAATTTTGACGGTATCTTATTGTTAGAAATATTCACGTTTTTCAGCTCGGAAAATATATGTTAATATCATTTATTATTTGTATAATATTTGGATCATTTTCTTTGATTTCATTATGAAAATCTCTCTATAACGATTCCAGCTTTGATTGGTAAGTGGTAAAGTCTGCCAGTGATTGTTATAACGTTTTCTCCCTGGTACTATTTGAATAGAAATTTAATGCAAACACAATAAAGAACATAAGCTATTTGAACTTGTATATGGTTCACGAGGTTTGCTAACTACGCGAGAAAAGGTTATGTTACAGGCATATTGTGAAAATGACCTTTCGATCTACATCTCTGATGTTAATATTCAATCTGTTTGTTGTACCGCTTATAACTGCTGGTAATGATCATTAACACTGCATAATATAAAGTCGCCGCGAAAAATATTTTTGACAGGTACGACGAATAATGGTCATTACAGTAAATGTTGCTGCAATTGATTATGGCCAATGAAATGTATGCATCCTTTGCCTTCCAAAACCCACAGGATGCATCAGATTCAGCAGATGTCTGTATACATCTTTAGCTATTATCAATTCCAGCAAGTTTAAGTTATAATTTAGTACTACAGCGTGTAATCCATCCATCCATTCTATCTTTAACTATGTCCATGTATATTTCTAGATTGTAAAATCCACCAGAATGTAAAATAGTCTTTGCTTTATTGTTTTATCAGTGATGTAGTAAAGTTCTGTGCTTCATCGCAAGTCCTTAATTTCACACATTAAACAATTGAAAGCCGAATGCTTGAAAGCCCATCGTGTACTCACTGTAGGAGCACACTTACTGGGGGTGCTGATAGAAAGGTCATTTTTAACCTATATAAAACATTTATTAGATCCAAACTGGCCTATATACATTCTGTTTAAGGCTCAGCCAGAAAGTTGTACTTAAGGATGCCTGTCTGAGTTCACCACCAATCAATACGACTCACTCTGGGAGCATTGAGGACATCCCCATGTGCAAACCTTTAGCTGAAGCGAATGAACCATCTCTGTCACAACGTAACTAAATATTATCTGTTATATGACCGAAAATTAAGATCCAGTCCTATGAACCCCGCTTTAACGACTGTATTCCAACCGTAATACAAAACATACCAAAACAAACCAAATCCATACTTTACCTTTGGTAAGAAAATGTGTCACAGCCTTAACAATGCAAAAATTGACTTTTAAAAAATCCAAAAGGCATCCGTTTCCGAAACACCTCCATGGCTAAATAGCCAACCCAATGTACTCTTTACGCTACACGACGGAAGAAATCGGAGACAAATCCTACTAATTTCGAATTTCATCTTTCTAAAATTCAGAAAACATCCATCTTCCAAAGACCTCCCTGGCTACTTAAGCAACCAAAAATAATTTTTACGTTACACGATGGAAAATATCTGAAACAAATCATTCTATCTTCCAAACTCTTATCATGAGCTCCTCACCGAATTTAAAAACTACACAAGAATTTATAATGATGGATTAAAGGATGAGGAAAAGGCTGCTGCAGCATTCGTTAGACGAAAACACACAACAAAAGTTTGCTTACCAAATGGTACGTCGATATTTTCTGCCGAAATCAGAGCAATAGACCTTGCTCTGCAATATATCGAAAATAAACGTATTTTAAACAGCATGATCTTCTCGACTCATTATCAGTACTTCAGTCACTCTACAATGGAAAACTGGAAAATCCATTCTTAACCAATATCCTCATCACAAACGCTGAGCTGAGTATCTCACACAATATAGTATACTGCTGGTTACCCAGCCATATTGGTATTAAAGGTAATGAAAAGGCAGATCGCGCTGCTAAAATGGCCCTATCCCTTGAACCGTCAATTTTAAAATACCGTATACTGATTTTAAACCTAGTATCAAAGAGTCTTTATGTCAGAAGTGGCAGGCAGCATGGAATCAAGCAGTGAATATAAAAATTCATGCAATCAAGCCAACACTATGAGAATAACTCCTTCCTACAGAACCATCTGTGGGGATTAGGCAGTCATTGCAAGAATTCGAAATGGTCATACTTATATAACCCACTCCCACATGCTAAAAGGCGAAAACCCACCAGAGTGCGTTTCTTGCAATGAACCATTCACTGTTAAGCACTTTATGATAATAGTGTTTCGACCTACAACCTATGGGGGATCTGTACTACAATGTGCGTGACATGAATGAACGTTTTGTCACAATAAACATCTCTTGTATCATAGAATTCCTGAAAGAAGGAAACATTTATGCTAAGATATAACTTTTATGCTATCACCTTGAGTATTTATATGTACTGTATATACCGTCCTTCATACTCGATACCTTTTATCTAAATTTTCATTAACACGCACCATTTACGTTCCCCGTTGATCGGGAAGCTTTATATATTATCCTTACCATCTTATCGTTTTGCTTTTAACTGTTTGATATCTCTATCGCTGGTCGATAAAAAACATTTTATCTCTTTTACATAATCCTACATATAACATTTTGTATGGCGCTAAATAGCCTAACAGTGCTTAGGCGCCGTAAAAATACAATCAATCATTCTAATTTCATAACACTATAAGGAACTCCTCACCGAATTTTAGAACTAACGAGAACTTACACTGATTGGTCAAATGAGAATAAAAATGCTGCTGTAGTCTTTATTGGTGGTCAACACACTACAAAACATCGTTTACAAGATGGTGCATCAGTATTTTCAGCAGGATTCGGAGCAATAGACCTTGCTCTGAAATATATCAAAACCAAAACTATTTTAAACTCTATCATCGTCTCCAATTCACTATCAGTACTTCAGCCATTCTACAATGGGAAGATGGAAAACCCATTACTGACCAATATTCTCATTAAACATACCGAGCTGGGTGCTTCTCAAAATATCATAATTTTTTGTTTGCCCAGTCATGTCAGTACGAATGGTAATGAAAAAGCAGACTGCGCTTCCAAATTAGACCTGTCCCTCCATCCATTTGATTTTATAACATCATACAATGATTTTATACCTGTAATCAAACTTTTTTTTATTTACTAAGTAGCAGACATCATGGACTATTGGTGTCAATAACAAGCTCCATGTCTTTTAGATACAGTAAACGTGTCTTGCATCTTGCGTTGTTTATGGTTTAGTTAGAAAGTCATATTTGAAGATGCCTGACTCAATTCATCATCAAGGAATAAGACTCGCTCTAAGAGCATTTAAGACATCCCCATGTGAACGCTGAAGCGAACGAACCATCTTTATCACATCGTAGAGAAATGTTTCTGCACAGTATGGTCTTAAATTAAGATCAAACCCACTTAACCCTACTTTTTTGGCTGCTTTGCAACCCAAATACGAAACCTTATATGAAAATAAACCAAACGCCATACCTTCCTTTGGCATTAGAATATCATCCAGCCTTGACAATATAAAATTTTGGTCTTTTTAAAAGTCAGAAACCATCCATCTGCGAAACACCTCCCTGGCTACTTAAGCAACCAAAGTACTCTTTACGCTGAGCTGCTCACCGAATTTAACAACTACACAAGAATTTATACCGATGGATCAAAGGATGAGGAAAAGGCTGCTGCAGTCTTCGTTAGTGGAAAACGCACAACGCAAGTTCACTTACCGAATGGTACATCGATTTTTCAGCCGAAATCAGAGCAAGAGATCTTGCTCTGCAATATATCAAAACAAACGTATTTTAAACATCATCATCTTCTCCGACTCACTATCAGTACTTCAGTCACTACACAATAGAAAGCTGGGAAATCCATTATTAACCAATATCCTCATCAAATATACTGAGCTGAGTACCTCCCACAATATATTATATGTTGGTTACCCAGCTATATTGGCATTAAAGGTAATGAAAAAGCAGATCGCGTTGCTAAATTGGTCCTATCCCTACAACCATCTGATTTTAAAATATCTTACATTTTTCTAACCTAGCATCAAAGAGTCTTTATGTCAGAAGTGGCAGGCATCATGGGATGATACGGAGAATAACAAACTTCATGCAATCACGCCAACCCTATGAGAATGGACTCCTTCCTACAGAACCATCCGTAGGGAGGAGGTAGTCATTGAAAGAATTCGAATTGATCATACTTATATAACCAACTCCCACATGCTAAAAGGCAAAGACCCACCAGAGTGCATTTCTTGCAATGAACCATTCACTATTAAACACTTTATGATGGAGTTTTTCGACCTACCACCTATACTCCATCAGTACTACAATGTGCATAAGATGAAGGGACTTATTAATTAACTATTATATTAATTAACAAATTACCTTTGGATTTTAAAATTCCTGAAGAAATAAACATTTGTTCTAAGATATAACTTTTATGCAATCACCTTGAGCATTTTTATGTAATGTATATACCGTCCTTTATATTCAATACCTTTTCATCTAAATCTTCATTAACATACAACATTTACATCCCCTTTGATCGGGAAGCTTTATATATTACTCTTACCATCAAAACGTTTTACTTTTAACTGTTCAGTTTTGTTTATCGCTGGACGATAAGAAACCTTTTATCACTTTTAAATGATCCTATGTATAACCTTTTAAATGGCGCTAAATAGCCTAAAAGTTCTGGTGCGCCGTAAAAATAGAATCAATCAATCAATCAATCTGAAGGAAAGGTTTGATATAAATATGAGTAGACGGCCTTTTAGTTCGTGCAGGTCGTTCAGGAACACATACTTCCAAGTTGGATCATAGACCTTTTTTCAAGTCAAAGAAAACATCTACCAAATGCTCCTTCCTAATAAACAAGCGCGGATGAATAAGTCCAGTCTAACCAGATGATCGTTGGTACTACGGCCGTATCGGACGTCACACTGGAAAGATGTTAAATTGTTACACTCCAAGTACCACTCAAGGCATGCAGTGATCATTCGTTCCGTCTTTATACAAACACAGCTCGTCAGAGCGATGGGACGTTAGTTCATATGCTCTGGCTATCCTTGCTTGGTTTGGAAACAGTGACCCCATTCCAAGGTTTAGGTACATTACCAGTCGTCCAAATATTACTAAATATTTCCAAAACGAGAAATTAGTGAGAGTTGTGGTAGATGTTTCAAACATTGGTAATGTATCTCATCAGGTCCGGTGAATATATCATGGACCTTGTTTGGACTATCCGCACTTTCCAAGAGTGAACACGGTTGGTTATAACTTTATTTGATGTTAATTTTAAATGTGACTTCTCTTTGCGATATTTAAGTTTTTGAAATTTTGCTGAATAAAGAGACGGTGATGAATTTTAGAGAAACTCTAAGCTTTTCGTGTTTGGAGTTGAAATTTAAATTGTTTAGTGTTCTGTGAGAATAATTGTTTCCCTTACCATTTATTTTTCGGATGATGTTACAAACTTTCTTTACCATGGAACTAGAGCCTAAACTAGAAACACAGTTTTCCAAGATGTTCTCTTACATTCTTTAATTGTGAGGCGTGCTTGAGCAGGACTATATCAAATTGTGATCCGCTCATGGCGTAATAATACGAATATATAAACATTCTTTTGTTACGTGACAAGGGCTCGTACTCAGTAACAAAGACAAGAGTGAAAGCTAACAAGCTTTGTATATTTTAACAAAATAATTTATTTTCCTAGAAAACAATGTAAAAATTTGAAATAGGACTTACGATTTGTGAATATAATCCAAAATGTAATCCTAAGAATGAAAAATACAAGTCCTATCACTAAACAGTTCTAATAAAATCCAGGTTCGATTCCCGATGACGTTCCAATATGGAGGCGATGACGTCAGATAATGTCTGTCCTTATGATAACAGATCCTCAATTGAATCACAGTTTTTGTTTCCGAATAATTCCAGAATAAATGTCCACTGAATATATTTCAGAATTTTTTTTATAAACAAAGTCCACTTGTTTAGTTCCCTAGAGAAGAAATTATTAAATCAAACAAACAAATGAAAAACAAACAATCTGGCAACAATAAAAGAACACACCTTGTTCCTTCAAGATGTTAAAAACGACTCTGACAGAAAAATATTAAGAATACGTATTTAGACCCCAAAAACATCATTTCAAGTCTCGCGAGATGGGTCATGTGGTCTCTTGCTACAAGACATTTATCACGTACGCCAATGTAGGCCCAATTAAGAACCAATAATAAAATAACGTTGTTTACACATGGTGATCATGCAAGCAAAGTATGGCCTTGATACTGACCAATCATTTTAACTTCCTGTTTACAAACTTCCCAACCCAAGACGAACTAGGTTAACTAAAAATAATTCTCATGTAACACGTTTTACGTCTTAGATAAACAACATTTACTAAAAGAAAATATCGAATTACTGAAAAAGAATTTCGAATCCCATGGAAATAATCATTACAATAAAATGTAATGAAACAAAATTAAGATAAAAAGAATTTTAAAATTAACACACAAACAATTTAATTACATATACGTAACACTTCCCCCCATAAAGGAAAAAGAAAGATTTATATAAGAAAGCTTTCTTTTTACCATATGTAAATTATACATGAAGTAAACAAAATTACATCAGAAAATTCTTATGAATTGTATATGAAATAATATTTCTATACACGGGAAAGTGCATCTGCAATCAAATTGTCTTTTCCTTTGATGTGCCTGTTGTTGAGATTATACTCTTGCAAAAACAAACTCCACCTTAATAATCTTTGATTTTTATTTTTCGTCTTGTCGATGAAAGTAAGGGGGTTGTGATCAATATACACAACAATCGGAGAAGGAGCTGAGCTAATGTAAACTTCAAAATGCTGTAATGCCAATATTAAAGCCAAACATTCCTTCTCGATTGTTGAGGATTTTCTTCAGTGCTTATTTAATTTCTTAGAGAAATAGCACACTGGGTGATCAACACCATTTCTGTCTTCTTGAATCAATACTGTTCCAACCCCAACATCACTTGGATCCACAGATAATTTAAAAGACTGATTGAAATTTGGAGCTGTTAGAACCGGCGCACTTTTGAGTATGGCTTTTAATCTATCAAAAGCTTCCTGACATTTTTCGGTCCAAAGAAACTTGTTTCTCTTACTTAACAAATTTGTCAGAGGTTCAGCAATATTGGAAAAATTGGAGCAAAACTTTCGATAGTATCCGGCCATACCCAAAAATTGAATTAGTTGCTTTTTACTGACAGGCACAGGAAAATCTGAGATAGCCTTAACCTTAGCATCAATAGGTTTAACTTGACCATGTCCCACAATATGTTTTAGAAAAGTTACACAAGCACGGCAGAACTCATTTTTAGATAAATTGATTGTCAAATTAGCATCAGTGAGTCTTTCAAAGAATTTCCGAATCGTGGCTAGATGTCCTTTCCAGGTGTCGTTGTAGATGATGACATCATCAATATAAGCATCACAATTATCTAGACCAGAGGTAATCATATTCATCAAGCGTTGAAACGTACTTGGGAACCCTTCATCCCGAACGGCATTACTTTATATTGATAGAGTCCATCTGGAGTAACAAATGCCGAAATTTCTTTCGCTCTTTCCGTAAGTGGAATTTGCCAAAATCCTTTCAGAAGGTCAAATTTGGTGACGTATTTGGCATTTCCAATTTTATCAATACAATCTTGGCAATGGAAATGAGTCTATTTTTGTAACACTGTTCACCTTCCTATAATCAGTGCACATACGGAAAGTTTTATCCGGTTTCGGAACAAGTATACATGGTGAACTCAATCACTTTTACTGGGCTCTATGAAATCGTTCTCCAGCAAATACTGAATTTCCTTTTTCAAGTATTCCTGTTTGAGAGGGTTCATCCTGTATGGGTGTTGTTTTACAGGTTTTGAATCTACAATTTCAACGTCATGAAAAATTTTGTTTGTCCTCGTAGGAATATCGGGAAACAAGTGCTCATATTCGAATAATAACTGTTTAAGTTCATTTCTTTCTTGTTGTTGCAAATGTAAAAGTTTCTGGTCTAGATTTTTCATGATTTCCGAATTCCGAAGATTTGTTACTCCAAGATCAACGGTGTCCAATTGAATTTCTTCACTTAACTCCTCAGTTGGTGGGACAGGTACAACTAAATTAATTGTAATAATTTACTTGGCTATCTCTTTCAATATACTAGTACTCCATTAATTTATTTAGACCAGAGTACTATTATTATAATTGAACGCATTCATTTTCTTCTTTACTTTGTAAGGGCCGTAAAATCTAAATTGAAGAAAATTCTGAAGAATGAGAAAGAGAGAATGAATTCTATTACAAAACTCAAATGTTCTCTCCAGTAAAGTTTTGTGAAACCATAGTTTCACTTTTGACTTGAATTGCTGAGTGCTAAATTCAAGCGTAACTAGCTGGAAAATTCCAGGCTTAAAATCTGACCTTTGACCCGATTAGAGAGATTTGGGAAGGCCAAATTGAGTAAAAAATTTTGTCAAAGCCTATACTATAGTTTTGGTTTTAATATTCCTGAAAGGAATTGCCTCTGGGAATCTTGTTGACGCACACATAATGGTCAACAAATATTGGTTGCCTGACTTGGTCTTAGGTAAGGGACCAACACAATCTACCATAATTCTGCTAAATGGTTCGTCATATTCAGGAATTGGTTGCAGATGGGCCTTAGGTATCTTCTGATTGGGTTTTCCTACCATTTGACCAGTATGACAAGATCTACAAAATTTACGAACATCACTTTTGATTTTCGGCCAATAAAAGTGAGTCAAGATCTTGTTATAAGTTTTATTTATCCCTAAATGACTAGCCAGAGGAGTTTCATGGGCCAAACTAAGTATTTCCTGTCTGCAAGATTTTGGAACTACAATCTGATAGTTTAATGACCATTCGTCATTAGCAGGTACCTCGGGAGGTCTCCATTTTCTCATAAGAATTCCATTTTTAATGAAATAACAGACAGGTACTTCAGTTGCTTCAGTTTCACTAATGGCCCTCTGAAACAAACAGGAGATCTCAGGATCTTTTTCCTGTTCGACGACAAGTGATTGTCGTTTATCACCCTGATTAGATAAAAGATAATGAGCATTTAAAAGAGGATCACTGTGATCAATACCACCTGATTGATCCAAATTAGAAGTGAAAGTGACCTCATCAAAAACCTGACCAATACATGTGTCAGCTAAAGGAATATTTTCCTTATCATAATCATTCTCAAGAGCTTTCTTTGACATAGCTCTGGTAACTGCACAAGCTGGGTATAAATCAGGGTATTCTGTTTCAATTGGATCAACTTTCTGATCCAAAGAAGGCTTGTCAGTTACAAGTGGATTAACCACAACCTTGTCTGCAGCTAGGTCGTTGCCTAGCAACAAATGAATGTCCTCAACGGCTAAATTAGACACTATTCCGACTGTCACAGGTCGTGAAACTAAGTCTGATGACAAATTTACAGAATGGAGAGGAACATTAACAAAGCCGCACCCTACTCCCTGAATGAGAACACTCTCATTAGAACAGGACTTCTCAGAAGAAGGCAAAATGCCCGACACTAAAAGACTCTGAGAAGCTCCTGTATCCCTTAAAATTTTAATAGGGATAGGATTGGCCGAATCACCCAAGAGTGATATAGAACTCTTCGACATGAATGGTTCATAATTCTCCATAATAAAATCAGACTGGCGTTTATTAGACCCAACAAATGTATTGCTTTCAATACATGACCGTGACCTTGACATCTTAGAAATAAGAGCATTTGGGATAGGTCTATCTTGATTATGATGCCTATATTTCAATTTGAAGCACTCAGAAATGACGTGTCCTTTTTTCTTGCAATAGGTACACGTAGGAATAGACAAGGATTTTAAATCAAGTTTATCAGAAGCTTGATTTTTAGAAGTTGTGCCAGATTGAATTTTAGGAGGAGTCGTATTAGGCTGAAATACCTTTCTACCAGTAGACTGCTGAGTGAAAGTTTTTCTTACAACAAGAACTTTATGAGTTAAGGAATACTCATCGGCAGCAAGAGCAGCATTTTCCAAGGTTTCAATCTTATGCTTTTCAAGATGATTTTTAATGTCATTAGGAACACAGTTTTTGAACTCTTCAAGTAACACAAGTTGTTCATGACTTTCATAATCATGTTCAACTTTCTTGGTTAAGCACTTTCTCTTAAATAACTGTTCTTTTTCTCTAGCAAATTCAACTTAAGTCTGTCCAGCTTCTGTTTATAGTTTCTGAATTTTTGCTGACAAGCCTCAGGGACTAACGCATAACCCCTTAAGATGCACTCCTTAACCAAATCATAGTCAGAACTCTGCTGTACTGACAGGGATGCATAGATATCTTGGGCCTTGCAAAAAATTACACATTGCAATTATTGAGTCCAATGCTCCCTTAGCCATTTCAAATTTTCAGCAAGTTTTTCAAAATAGATAAAATATTTGACTACTTCTTTTTCTCTAAAAGGGGGCACTAACCTGATATCTTTTGTAATGTCAAAACTTAAATCTGTATGTGAAGTGGAATCGTGCTTTTCCCTTGCCAGCTCCATTTCTTTCATTCTAATTTGAAATTCCTTTTCATCCCTCTCTTTTTGGATTTGCATTTGTACGTGCATTTGTTCTTGTTGAAACTCCAATTACATTTGTGTATCTTTCTCCCTCTCCTGTCTCTCTCTGTCTCTCTCCTCTTTGTCAAATTGTAATTTCATTTGTTTATCATTCTTTCTTTCCTGTCTCTCTCTCTCTCTCCTCTTTCTCAAATTGTAATTGCAATTGTTTCTCTTGCATCTGTATTTGTTTCTCTTCTTTCTGAAGCTCGAGCTTCCTTAACTCTACTTCCATCCTGTATTTCATTTTTAATTCCATTACTTTTTATGTCAGAGTCTGATACAGACTTACTGACCGAAGCCAAAACACTTTTATCGAAAACATTCTTGTCTACGAAATCTTGAATCAAAATGTTTTTAATTTCTTGCTTCGTTAAGGAAGCCTTTGCACCAGAAAGATCATATTTTCTGGCAAGTTCAAGCAACTCATCTTTTTCTTCAAACTATTTTGCTGCTCCTGAGTTGGACGAGAAAGAAAAGTTTCCACTTTTGATGACATTGTGAATGAAAGCCTGTTGTTTTCACTAAAAATTTCAATCAAAATGTAAAATAGTACTTGGGATTTGAAAACTAGGGGAATTTAAATTTCAAAAACATTTTTCTGAAATATTTTAGCCAAATTCAAATATCCAAGGACTAGCAGCTCAATTTTCTTTGTTATGTGACAAGGGCTCGTACTCAGTAACAAAGACAAGAGTGAAAGCCAACAAGCTTTGTATATTTTAACAAAATAATTTATTTCCCTAGAAAACAATGTAAAAATTTGAAATAGGACTTACGGTTTGTGAATATAATCCAAAATGTAATCCTAAGAATGAACAATACAAGTCTTATCACTAAACAGTTCTAATAAAATCTAGGTTCGATTCCCGACGACGTTCCAATATGGAGGTGATGACGTCAGATGATTTATTTCCTTATGATAACAGATCTTCAATTGAATCACAGTTTTTGTTTCCGAATAATTCCAGAATAAATGTCCACTGAATATATTTCAGAATTTTTTTTTATAAACAAAGTCCACTTGTTTAGTTCCCTAGAGAAGAAATTATTAAATCAAACAAACAAATGAAAAACAAACAATCTGGCAACAATAAAAGAACACACCTTGTTCCTTCAAGATGTTAAAAACGACTCTGACAGAAAAATATTAAGAATACGTATTTAGACCCCAAAAACATCATTTCAAGTCTCGCGAGATGGGTCATATGGTCTCTTGCTACAAGACATTTATCACGTACGCCAATGTAGGCCCAATTAAGAACCAATAATAAAATAACGTTGTTTACACATGGTGATCATGCAAGCAAAGTATGGCCTTGATACTGACCAATCATTTTAACTTCCTGTTTACAAACTTCCCAACCCAAGACGAACTAGGTTAACTAAAAATAATTCTCATGTAACACGTTTTACGTCTTAGATAAACAACATTTACTAAAAGAATTTCGAATCCCATGGAAATAATCATTACAATAAAATGTAATGAAACAAAATTAAGATAAAAAGAATTTTAAAACTAACACACAAACAATTTAATTACATATACGTAACACTTTCAACTTCATGCCTATGGATCAATGATAAATTTCCACCCATTAATCATTAAAGACGTATGAAAACAACGATTAAACGTATTATAGTTCCCATTTTGTAAATGAATTTAACATCGTACGTAATTTCAAAGCAGTCCTTGCTTTTTTCAGTTCCTCTCTACAAATCATGCATTTGGGGTAACATGCGCAGAAATATGGAGTGAGAGAGAAAAACAATTTGGGTTGGATAAAACTGAACTTACACCAAGTAACCTGCAAAAATATGGTTCGTCGTAACAGTATGTTTACACTTTCCTTGGAATCTATCTACCGTGTTCATAATATCAATGATACATAGTTACAATTGCTTGTCAACACTATAAGTTAAATTTATTAGGCACACATACTGTAATGTATCAGTCTTGTTGTTGTTGTTTGTTAAACCTAATATAATGTTCCAAAAATCGATTATTATTAATTAAAGATGAAAATGTCGAAACTGCGCTCCCCTCCCCCTCCGACCATAGCAGCAAGATACAGACGAAAATCTATGAAAATACGAGTGTAGGGGAGTTTTGCTTTTGTGATACGACGATGTCTGGACCTATAAATGATGTTCAAGTTAAGTCAGACCGTCCAAAGCGAGAGAGAGAGAGAGAGAGAGAGATATTTTTTTTTATCGTCGGTAGTAATGCACATGAAAGCGGAACAATGACTTAGATCAAAAGTAAATATATTATAATATTTTAATTACCTCTTGTTGGTTCGTCATTTCGCTTAGTTACCCCTTTTGCGGGTTCGGGGTTGTAGAATTGGCCCGACGTGCCTCGCTACATGTCGTAAGAGGCGACTAAGTAGAGGCATCCTGTTTGCCGTGGGTTGCGACCCCTGTCGGGGGAGGAAAGGATCCTGCTAGTTGAGCAATGCAACACACTACTTTGGCCCCTACGTCTTCTAGACGGGTGGTCGGGATGTTCCCGGTATCGACAAATCGGCTGGTTACGCTGAGGTCTAGGAAGACTTTATTTACTCGATCACTTTCTGTATCTTTCTCGTTGTATCTCTCTTGATACCACCGTTGCCCTACTGTCTACCCCTTTATTTTTCCCTTCTCCTACTCTCACAAGATCCCCCTGCGGGTCCGGGGTTGTAGAACTGGCCCGACGTGCCTCGCTACGTGTCGTAAGAGGCGACTAAGTAGAGACAACCTGTTTGCGGTGGGTTCCGACCCGTGTCGGAGGAGGAAAGGATCCTGGTAGTTGAGCAGAGGTTTTCCGATGCAAAACACTACTTTCGCGTCTACTTCTTTTAGACGGGTGGTCGGGATGGGCCTGGTCTCGACAAATCGGCTGGTCACGCCGAGCCCTAGGAGGTCTTTATTTACTCGCTCACTTTCTTTATCTTTCTCGTTGTATCTTTCTTGATACCACCGTTGCCCCTACATTCTATCCCTTTAACTTTCCCTTTCCCAAGTCTTAGAAGACTTCCTAGAAGGCGGTGGCTCAACGGGTCAATCGGGAGGTAATTTTACCGACTTAATATGTCTTACGGGATGAATCAGGAGGTGATTTTGCCTACTGAGTGATGATGATGTTTGTCCTTCGGTCTCGAAGACGACCATGACTTCAGATCTGGACTGGTCTGTGAGTGCGCAGATGGCTGGTGAGGCCAATCTGCGCTCTGAAGAGTCTAGGGCAATGAGGACAGGGAATTGCCGGGGGCTGGATGGACTGAAGGTCTGCGCTGGCTCTGCTCTTCCTGCTTGGCCTCGTTGCAAATGCAGCTGCGCATGAGTTGATCTGGTGACGCCAGGCAGCGCGGTCTTCGGCAAGCTGCTCCCAGCTGTCTGGGTCAATGCCACAGGACTTCATGGAGGCGTTGAGCGTGTCCTTGAACCGTTTCTTTTGGCCTCCTCGGGAACGCTTGCCTGCAGCGAGTTCCCCATAGAACAGTCTCTTTGGGAGGCGCTCATCAGGCATACGGCAGATATGACCAGCCCAGCGGAGTTGTGACCTTCTGAGCATGTCATAGACGCTTGTCATCTCTGCTCTCTGGAGGACTTCTGTGCCAGGAGTCTTGTCCTGCCATTTGATGTGGAGCAGTTTTCTGAGGCAGCGCATGTGGAAGGAGTTCAGCTGTTTTGCATGGCGACTGTACACCGTCCATGTCTTACAGGCGCACAAGAGGGAGGGCAGTACTACTGCGCGGTACACCTTGAGCTTGGTTGGCAGGCTGATTCCTCTTCTGTTCCACACAGTATTGTGAAGTCTGCCGAAGGCTGCACTTGCACGAGCAATCCTGAGAGTGACCTCTTCATCAATGGAGACTGTGCGCGACAAGGTGCTGACAAGGTAGATGAGCTTGCCAACAACAGCGAGCTTCTGTCCATCGACGGTAATGCTGGGTTCGGTGTAGGGGACTGTGGGTGCAGGCTGGTACATGATTTCGGTCTTCTTCGTACTTATTGTGAGTCCGAAGTCTGTGCAGGCTTTTGAGAACCGATCCATACTTTCTTGCATGTCAGACTGAGTACCAGCATTTAAAGCGCAGTCGTCAGCAAAGAGGAAGTCGCCGATGGTGTCTTCCTGGACTTTGGTCTTAGCCTGCAGTCTTCTCAGGTTGAAGATGTTCCCATCAGTCCTGAACCGGATGTCGATGCCAATGTCATCCTCACGGAAAGCATCGGTCAGCATCGCTGTGAACATCATGCTGAACAGGGTCGGGGCAAGAACTCAGCCCTGCTTGACACCGTTTGTCACTGGAAAGGGCAGGGAGAACTCTCCATCATCCTGTACTCTGGCGAGCATGCCATCGTGGAACAGTCTGACCATGGTGATGAACTTTTCAGGGCATCCGAGCTTTGCCATGATCCTCCACAGACCTTCACGACTCACAGTGTCAAAAGCCTTTGTGAGGTCCACAAAAGTGGTGTAGAGGCTGACGTTCTGCTCTTGGCATTTCTCCTGGAGTTGCCTGGTCGCGAAGATCATGTCCACAGTGCCCCGATCCTGCCTGAAGCAGCACTGACTCTCTGGTAGCAAGCCTTGCTCCAAGTGGACGGTCAGTCGATTTAGCAGAATTCTGGCCAGTATCTTCCCTGCGATGGATAATAGGGAGATGCCACGGCGGTTGTCGCATGCTTGACGGTTCCCCTTCCGCTTGTGGTGTATGGGGTGTTCAGGGAGGGGTAGTACCTCTGGCGGGGTAGCAATCGTACTCCCAAGTCCACCTTTGGTCCCCATCTGTCACTCAACTCTCACCTGTGGCTCCCAGTAGCTGTAGCATACGCAGCGGCCACACCACGGACAACGGTTTCGACTGGCCGGCTAAACCAGGTTGAGGGTAGCCGTCGGGTCTGAAACCCTCGGTGATCTAGGTTTGTCTACCTAAGCATGTGAAGACTGGACCCGGCGGACTGCGCGGAGGAACCACCAGCTGGTCAACGGGCAGAAAGGCGGTTACAGCAAGCGACGTTAAACGCGACTAGGGCACAGTGAGACACCATTAGACACTGCTGGCCATCCACTGCATCCCCCCTATCTCCAGCCGTCTCTTCTCTTGTCTTCCCACTGGACCCAGATATGCGGAGACGAGAGAGTGAGGTCGACGAGTGCGCAACTCCTCCTCACTGAAATCAAATTCTCACGCGCAAGTCATGACTTCACCAGATCATTATCAGCGGAAGTCTACGCAGCTGGTAGTCCCCGACTGACGCAGAAGTTACTGACCTCTTCCAGTCTGTGTGGAACCAGGAGAAGATTCCACAGGAGTTCAAAGACGCCTACTGAGTATAACATCTGTGTATCCCTGGCACTTGAAAAGTGTCCCCTTGTTGGGCTCCTTGGTGGGTGGGGAGCACGGGTGCTGAATTTTTAACACACTAACATGGATATTTCCAAAAAAAATCAACTCAAACGTACCAAAATTGGATCTGACTCAGATGACGAACCACATAGTGTGGATTCATTTCCACGCTTCATGGTTATACAATCTAAAGACGATTCAAAACTGCTTGCCTTACTCTCTCCGTTTGTTATTCAAAAGACAATTACGGGATTGATTGGTACACCCAAAAGTGTTAAAAAGTTGAAATCGGGCTGCCTACTTGTTGAATGTGAGCGACGGGGTCAGACAGAGAATATCCAGAAAATGAAAACATTCTTCGATATTCCGGTGACCTCATTCGCTCACACAACACTCAATTCGTCCAAAGGCGTGATTCGCTCTCGGGACTTGGCTGGAGTAAGCGACAAAGATATCATTGAAGGGATGAAGAACGAAGGTGTCACTGCGGTTCGCAGAATACGAATTAAACGTAACAACATTTGTACTCACCTTCAACAAACCAACAGTACCCAGAGTGGTCAAAGTTGGTTTTTTGCAAGTAAAGGTTGAGATTTGCATACCTAACCCCCTTCGATGCTATAAATGTCAGAAATATGGCCAACAAGAAGACCGATGCTCAAAAAGCCAAATATGTGGCCGATGCGGAGACCATTCTCATCAGGAATCTCAGTGTAGAGTAACTCCGCATTGTGTCAACTGTGGAAAGGAGCACCACGCCAGTTCCAAGGATTGTGATACCTGGAAACAGGAGAAGGAAATACAGAGGGTAAAATACACATCAAACATCCCCTATCCAGAGGCCAGAAGGCTTGTACAGGCAAAAACATCCCTTCCTCGCCCATCCTTCTCCACTGTAGTGAAAAACAACCCCAAAACAACGAAGGACGCTCAAACACAGACAGATCCACCCTAGTCAACATCAAGCTCTAACACCCCCCGTTACCAAGCACGAAAAAACACGGCATCTACCCAAACAACTTTTAATAATACCCAACCACCGAAATCACCAAAGAATTAAAACAGATCTCAAGGAAAAAGGCAGAAAAGGGATGACCCTATCAAACTCTATAATAGGTTTGGAGACATTGAGAGCATAGATGCAGAAGAAACTGCTCCATGTTCTCAAAGTAGCTCCAGACCTACCAGCAAAAAAAAAAATCATCCCCGTACTTCCTCCAGAGAAATAACCACACAGATTGTCTCCGCGAAAAGTCTAACCTAGCTTCATAATCTCCACTTCAAACTCACAATGAAGAACACCATCATACAATGGAACTGTCGAGGACTTAAAGCCAATTACAATGATATTCTTCTGCTTTTAAAGGAATATGATCCTGCAATGCTATGCCTTCAGGAAACTTTCCTAAAAGATACGGATAACATCACAGTTAAAAACTACTCCCTGTTTAACACTTACTTTCAGAATGTTGAAAGGGCCTCAGGAGGAATTTTTATTGCTGTGAACAATAGAGCCCCTCATAGCGTCACCCATTTAAACACAAATTTGCAAGCCAGTGCTGTGAGTGTCACTCTATATCGAGTGATTATCTTTTGTTCTATTTACATACCACCAAACACCAACCTATTACCAAATGAATTAGACAGCTTCCTGCGCCATTTGTTTTACTCGGTGATTTTAATGCCCATAACATTTTATGGGGATCAAACTACATAAGCGACAGGGGCAAGAAGTTGCAGATTTCATTACTAGACACGATTTGTGCCTACACAGCACCAAATCTCCGACGTACTTACACCCAGGAACGGGTACATACACGTGTATCGACTTGACAATTTGTTCTCCTTCTCTACTTTTGTATTATAATTGGAAGGTCGCTGATGACCTTCACAGTAGCGATCACTTTCCAATCTCTCTTAAGAACACCAACGTTACAATTGATGACGCAATTCCACAGTGGAATTTAAAAAGAGCCGACTGAGCCATGTTTGAAATACTTTGTACAGCTAGGTTTAACAGGAATACCGTCCTAAACGACAATGACCCTATTTGACAATTTACTTCCGTCTTAATTGAGATTGCAAATGAATCCATTCCTAAGTCCTCACCGAACTGAAAAAGAACCCCAAAATCGTGGTTCACCACAGAATGTAAAGAAGCCATTAGATAACGCCAAGAAGCACTGAAAAAATTCAATAATCATCCAACGCCCGATAATTTAACTAAGTACCGTATTGCTCGGGCCAAAGCTCGCCGCTCGATTAAAAAGAAAGTAAAAGAGCATCATGGAAAAAAACATGTTTCACTTTTAAATTCTCGTTCCTCTATAAAGAAAGTTTGGGACACTAGCGGCAAAATAAATGGAAAGGGAAAACACAATTCTTTCCGACATCTGAAACTAAATAACAATTTGAATTCCAAAAAATGAAATAGCTAATATACTTGCTGATTATTTCTCTAAAAATTCCTCATAGTCTAATTATTCAGAAGCTTTCCAAAGATTAAAAGCTCAAAAAGAGAAGAAGAAGAAAAAAAAAACCAAGAAAAAAAAACCATGGTTGAAATTCACATCGAATAACTCAAAGAATTATAACCAACCGTTTTCATTGTCGGAGTTTATGGAATCTTTGAATAAGGCCCATGATACACCCACTGGGCCTGACGATATACATTACCAGTTTTGATATACATTACCAGTTTTTGAAACACCTTTCAGAACCATCATTAACAGTTCTATTGGAAATCTTCAATGATTTATGGATTACTGGTAATGTACCAAAAATTTGGAAAGAAGCAAGAGTAAAACCAATTCCCAAACCAGGTAAAGGTAGTGCAGATCCTACCAACTACAGACCCATATCACTGACTAGTATGGAAAACAATGGAACGAATGATCAATTCTCAGCTTGTATGGTATTTGGAAACCAACAATTTAATATCTACTTTCCAAAGTGGCTTTCGTTATGGTCGTAGTACCAATGATCATCTGGTTAGACTGGAAACATTTATTCGCGACCCTTTCATCAAGAAGGAACATTTAGTAGCGGTTTTCTTCAACTTAGAAAAGGCCTATGACACGACATGGAAGTACGAAATACTAAATGACTTGCACGATCTAGGTGTAAAAGGCCGTCTGCCCTCTTTCGTATCAAACTTTCTCTCAGAGACAGAATTCAAGCTTCGAGTAGGCTCCAGCCTCTCTGACATGCACGACCAAGAGATTTTTTATCTGTGACGCTTTTCAACATCAAAATCAATAGCATCACCAAGTTTTTGACTCCTGGTGTGGATTGTTCTTTATACGTTGATGACCTTCTAATATGTTATTGATCAAAGCACATGCATACAATTCAAAGACAACTACAGCAAAATATCAACAAGATTCAAAATTGGGCCGGTACTAACGGTTCCAAATTCTCCAAATCAAAAACAGTATGTATATATTTCTGTCAGCTACAAAGTCATGATGATGAACCTAACCTCACGCTGGACGGAACACCTATTCCAGTTGTTGAGGAAACAAAGATTTTAGGTATTATCTTCGACAGAAAAATGACTTATATTCCACACCTAAAGAACTTGAAAGCTAAATGCTGAAATCTCTAGATCTACTTCAAGAAGTAGCGCACACTGACTGGGGTGCTGATAGAAAAGTTACCCTCAGTTTATATAGAACGTTTATTCGCTCCAAACTAGATTATGTTTGCATTGTTTATGGTTCAGCTAGGAAGTCCAGTTTGAAGATGCTTGACCCAGTTCATTATCAAGGAATAAGGCTCGCTCTGTGAGCATTTAAGACATCCTCGTGTGAAAGCCTTCTCGTTGAAGCGAACGAACCACCTTTATCACATCGTATAGAAATGCTTTCCGCACAGTATGCTCTCAAATTAAGATCAA
>JAECUM010016708.1:62500-97537 GCA_016617855.1 Megalonaias nervosa
CGACATAAAATTTTAACATGGGAATGGCATTCTGGACCCAAATGGGGATTTCACATGGGAACATCAGTCTGTTGCATAAGACAGATAAGATGTATATAGACAAACAATGTGTTGTTTAAAAAAATTGTTTGATATTTTGTTCAAACCATGATTTGCCAGTGTAACTTGCTGCGTATGTTTCGCGGGAACTGTGTGTTTGCCGGCCCTCTAATTGAAATGCCATTTGCGTCGTACGCTTTTTTTTTTCAAAGATGAGTCTGATCAGGCTGTAAATGTAAACATGTAACATGTTAGATATGAAAGAAATATAAATTTATCACGTGCGATTTCTCTCGTCTATAATACAAACTGTAATGATAAAATTACACCTATCTAAAATGCCCTTTGGAATAACCAACATTTACTGACAACGCAAGATACGATGTTCAAGAAGACGTATAAAATCGAATTTAAGTCCCTTATAATAAAAAAAACCCACACTTCGATCCCCATTAAAACTCGCTACTCCCACCCACGTTTCCCTTAAAAAGAAGTCAAACTCTCATTCCCTATAACTGCCATATCTCCGTTGGGACGGTTCTGATTGTGAAGTTCATGGCACACCAGCACTATAAGACTATATAGCGTCACGAAGTTGTTACAAGAATGAAAAATAATATTCGAAAAAGTTAATTATTAAAGTGCGATAAAAATACAAAAAAGCACAACGAAGATATGGTGAAAATATATGAGTGTTCTTGATCAACGGGAGATGTAAATGTTCTTTTGTAAGTCTCAAAAAGATAATAAAAAATAATTACGGGTGATTAACAGTAAGATTGTTCCTTAAAAATACTTAAAATAAATAGGACTGCACAAAAGTTATATTTTTGAATAAATATTACCTTCCTTCTAAAAGTTTAAAATACAAGACACATTTACTGTATCAATACGTTCCTTTATGGACTGAACATTGTAGTAACGATCGCGTGTATGTTGGAGATCCAAACAAACAATCATAAAATTCTTCATTGTCATGTACAGACCACACAGGGTAGGATGCAAACAACAAGTCAGAAAGAGAGAATTTAAATCTCTTATGGACAAAACTAACCTCCGCATCTCTCAAACCGCCATAAGATGCCCTTATAAGCAAAATACAATTCCTCTTCCCTCTAACTTCTTTAAGCTGCTAGGAGGATTAGTACCCACTCATCTATGGACAGCGTAGGATATTAAAGAAGGTGTGCAAAATATAATTTAAATCCTTTATCTACAAAGCTAACTTCCTAACGCTTGGAATAAACAGTTACTAACGTTATATGTTGTCGTCTAAAAGCAAATGAACCAAATCAGGTTAAAATGTTTTTTTTTTTTTCAAAACCAATTAGGGTAGCATTAGTCTGACGTTTTTCCCCAAGTTAGGTAAACTGTTACAAAACTTGAGCACTGTAGATACGTAGTGCAGATATTACGGCCTATGCTGATTTTGCCTTAGATTTGAAAGACACGCTGATCAAATTATTATGGGCTAAACTTTTTGACAAACCAAGGCTAGACTCTACATTTTGCATGCTTAGTGAAATGCACCGAATAAAGAAACCTATCAAGGTACTATATTTTGGGTGCTGAAGCTTGTTTGATAAACAAGATAAAACAAAAGTAGCATAGCCTTCTATTTCACATGATCACCGGGGAGAGAGAGAGCGGGGGGATTACTCAACAGGATGCAGATCATAAATAGTTATCATCATCAACGTTATTATTATGATCATTTTATTTTTCTTTTATTATTATTATTATTATTATTATTATTATTATTAATGTATGATTCAAGAGAGATCAGAAAATGTATATTTCTGTCAAAGTGTGAGTGAAATAGAAAATTTAACATGGAACGGGTGGACGTCCCTGTGAAAGAGACGAGTGATATTTCTTTACAAAATTTGTGTATGGGTGGAGTGTGTGTATCTTATTAGTAGTTAAAACAATAAAATCAGGACATTTTCATTTTGAAATATTTTCTCCATGAAGTAAAATGAAAATTCAAGAACACATGCCTTCCTCAAAATCACATCCATAAGAAATGTGATATTTGAGTCCATATTAAATTTCTGCTTTGCTAAGCATGCAATGTTCGCACAATAAACAACAATCAAACGCTATTAGATTTTGCACAAAGCTAGTATATTTTCTATTCATCCAAATGTAAAATATGTCGATAAACGAAAACTGCAGTAAACTTCTACAATAATTGCTACTTTCTCTGTCAATAAATAGAAATCACATACTTTAGCTTCAGGTAATAAGCTGGGTGTGCTCCGGGAGCGAGTTTTTTAAAAATTTTTTGCATCGATACATATTCTAATAGGAATCCAAGGCTGTATTATGCTTGTAATCTCATATATTTTTCTCTCATAAATCCGACGATATTGTTCGAAGGAAGGTAATCCAAAGGAATCAAAATATTCCATCTTTGTCATTATTGATACATTTCTTTGCACATTTAACATGCAAGTATGCAATTTGCCCGTACGAATAAGTTGAAACCAATGCCTCATTTCGATCCTCAGCAAAAAGTTTAATTTCGTGTTTGTTTATCATTATATTATGCTACCAATCCATTCACGAAAAGTTATTTTCTCCCGAAAAGATAAATTTTTTAGCGGATTTGTGAGCAAAAGATTTACATCTGACCCTTAGGCATTTTTAATGGCATTAATGACTCTAACAATCTCCTTTATTTATTTTTATTTTATTTATTTTGTGTACATTTAGGGCTACACTTTGATTTTCTAAATCCCACATGATTCATAAACGCAATTTAATTAATTGCATGGTATTATTGTTCAGTTTCTATATTTTCTAATATGAATGCCTTTTTCTTTTGTAATAAGAAGATGAGAGTGCTTTAAACCCACGTACGTCCCTAAAGTTACTGCTTTTGTAGAGTCTTCGGGTTGTTCAGTCTCTGTCGCTGTAGAGCTTTAAGATATCGGTCGTTCATATTATGTTACAGAGTAAATAGTGAAATGATTCTTGGCTTTTCACTTGAATCTACACAATGTCGCTGCGTTGCGGTAAGTGCACGATAAGTGATGGATCATACAGAAATATAAAACATTGTGGTACAGGTTCAACATCGTTGCATAGATACGGCAACTAACGGGAATTTAACAATAATCCGGGAATCAATATGGATATCTAGCGATTGAAAGCCACACATGCAAATGTCAGTTCGTTTTGTGAAACATTCGATAAAATTTTGTTTGCGCCAAGACAGAGTAAAATTTTATGTTGCTGATACAGTCAGCTTAAAGATAGGTAGAGTTTCCTTCATGAGATATTTGGTTAGAAGAACATGTAAACAACGTTTGTTTTCATATAGACAGTTTGGACTAGGTCAATTTTTGACAAAAGATATTATGAGAGAGAGAGAGAGAGAGAGAGGTACGCGCGTGTGCGTTTTGAATATCGTATCAATTCTTAAAAAGAATCAAAACATACAAGCATTTACTTTGTGGTATATTCTAATGAATAATAATCACAATGAAATTTCAAAGAGATAAAAACACCTGTTCTTCTTCTCCCTCATTCACTGTCTTTACTTTTCTCGAATTTCTTCAGCGGAACTGTTCTGTTTGTCGGGATTTAAATTTCTATGGTGCAATTGGTTCTTTTCCTGTTTCTTATTTTCTTCTTCTTCTTCTTCTCCAGAATTTTTTTTTTGTTTCATCACTTTCTGGGGAGACTTTGTTGACCACTTACGTTGTCCTTGTAAATAGTGCATGCATCTGTAAGTTTGTAGCTATTTTGGTTTGTCTTAGAGGTTTCTTTTCTTTGAATTTGTGGACAGTTTGGAACTTAATATCCTTTCTCTTGATAGTTATATCCAATTATTTGGACATTTACCTCAATATGATTGCCCGAGGATTCCTCAAAATGCTTGTTGAAAGTATAGTTGGGAATGACTCCCAGTAAATCCCTGTCATACAGTGTCGTCTGTTGTTGCTCCTCCAGCTTCACAAGTTGAAATTGCCTAGGTATATTTCCTTAGGTTGGGGTTACTATTTAGGGAGGTTGTTCTTATTTGTCCTTCACTGCACACTATATTTAAGTTTCAAAAGAAACAAAGTTTATTTTTCTTTATTTTCATGTCACACAAAACACTTTCGGCATAATCAGTTACCTCTTGTTTCCATGTGTCGAATCCAAGACTTCTCAAGTCACATACATTCTTTCAATCGTGAATCTGTTGGTGTCGCGACCTAGCTATACACATTAGATAATTAGATAGAGTGCGACGAATGTCTTCTTCACACTTGGGTAAAGACGTTGTATTCATGGCTGTTCGTAGCAATTTTAACACCACGAATTTTGTCGTGCACATATATGATTTTGTAAGTCACGTCTTTGCATGTATTGTTAAAAATTTTTGCCACAAAGAATCTGCACGTGAATGAACTCCAGTAAAGGTAGTCACCAACATACTCTTGAATGTTGTCCAAAATTCCTAGGTAGTGTATTGTATAGTGGAAACGGTTCTTTTATTGGCATTTGCTAATCCACTAAAATTTTAAGTGCTGACATTGATATCCTTCGATGGAGTGTGCTGCAGCACTGATGATATAAATCGTGGAAAGGGAGTCTTATAACGTGTTCGTAGTTGTCAAGGTCTGACCATTCGAACAATTCAAAGTAAGCAACATTTTTATAGCATTCAGATACCAGTCATTGAACAAACTAGGCCATTTATGATGCAAATGTTATTTGCGTTTCACTTGAATCTTTACAAAGTCTCTGTAATTTCAATAGTAGATTTTAGAGTGCTCTACTAAATAGCTCATTTATAAAAGTGTACTTCAGTGCCACACTGATTGCAGAAGTAGTGGCATCGAGAACTTTATATCCACGTCGAGATTTGTGTCTTGTTTACTCGATAATTAGCCTCCTTGTGCCATTCAGATAGCAAATAGTTTAAATATGTTGAAATCATTGTCATACACGTTTCACTTGAATATGTGCAAAATGATAATAAATGTTCCCTCGCATTTCGAAAGGTACATTCAGAATGTATTTTTCTAATATATCAGTTCACAGGAATTCAGGGCGCAGTATCACTCTGGTTGCACTGAGTGGCATCACATTCATCGTCGTTTAACATTTAGTATGGTATGTCAAATTTTTTCTGTGGAATTCGTCTTTCTCGGTGAAGGTCTATACTTAAAACGATATTCGTGTCTTACAAATTATTTTATTGGAGAAAGATACTGCATAAAAAAAACAATCACCCGTCAGGTGTTCCTACTGCAACAGCCCAAAAATGTAAATAGGTAGGTCATATTCTGGGCTGAATCTCGCTGCAGGATTAAAGAATGTAAGAAAACATGATGGAAGGAATGTTTCTACTTTAAACTCTATTTCATCTATGAAAAAAGTATGGGGCACGATTTTTAAACAATGGAAAGGGAAAGTTCAACTCTTTCCTACATCTAAAATTAAACTGTAAAAATATAAATTTTGAACATGATATAGTAAATGTACTTGCTGATAGTTTTTCTAAAAATTCAATATCATCTAATTATTCAGCAGATTTTTGAAGGCTGAGAATTCAAAAAAGAAGATACATTTAAAATTCTCATCAGATAATTCAGAAAGTTATTATCAACCATTTTCGCCTTTGTACTTCTAAGCTATGAAAAATGAACTCGATACGTCCGCTGGGCATGACGAAATACATCACCAAATTTTGAAACACCTACCAGAACCATCATCAATCTCTCGTTTGGAAATTTTCAATGTTATACAGACGACTAGTAATTTATCAAAATGTTAGGAAAGAGGGTACGGTACCTGTTTCCGAAGCTGGTAAGGATAGCATATATCCTACCAACTACCGTCCCATTGCTTTGACCAGCTGTATGTAAAACGATTGAATGAATGATCAATGCAAGGCTTGTTTGGTACTTGGAAACTAATATTTTAATATCTTCTTTCCAGTATGGCTACCAATATGGCCGTAGTACCAACTTTCATTTTGAAACGGGTTTTGCGAAACATTTGTCAAGAAAGGACATTTAGTAGCTGTTCTCTTAGATTCGAAAGAGGCCAATGATGCAACAATGAAGTAGAGAGTCACGAATCTCTGCAAGAACTGGATCTAAATGGCCACCTACCCACTTTTGTATCGAACTTTGTCTCATAGAATTCAAGGCACGAGTGGGCTGTACCCTTTTTGATATGAGCAAGAGATGGGTGTGCCCCAGGGCAGTATTTTGTCTGTTGCGCATTTTAACATAAAAATTAATAGCATTACTACGAGTTAGGGTCCTGGTGTAGATTGCTACCTATACGTCGATGATTTCCTAATATGTCATAGATCGAAATTCATGCATACAATTCAAAGACAATGGCAACAAAATATAAATACGATTCATTATTGGGTCACTGACAAGTTTCAAATTCTTAAGATCACAAACGGTATGCATACTTTTCTATCAGTTACGAAGACAGCACGATGATCCTAAACTCACGCTGAACTGAAGACTATATCGGTTGTTAATCAAGCAGTATTTAGATACTTACCTTACTTATAGAAAATTTACCTTCATTCCACACATAAAAAACTTTGAAAGTTTCGATTTACTCAAAATAATATCGAACACTGACCGGGGTGCTGACAGAAAGGTCGGTCTTAACCTATGTAGAACCTTTCTTTGTTCGAAACTGGACTATGGTTGTGTTGTTTATGGTTCAGCCAGAAAATCGTACTTAACTATTCTTGACCTAATTCACCACTAATATATGTCTTATGTACCAAACTGTTGTTCCCATGTTAAAATCCCATTTGCTTCCAGACCATCATTCTCATGTTAAATTCCTGTTTCGATCCATCAAATTCTTACATAGTTTAACATGGGAGTTCCGTTTGAGGCTCAAGGGACATTCCCATGTTAAATTTAAGTTTTTCTTTGTCCAGAGTGCCATTCTTACGTTAAATTCCCGTTTGAGGCTATATACGTTTTACTCTGCTTAACATAGGAGTCCAGTTTAAGTTCTCAAGTACCTTTCCCATGCTCAATTCCCGTGTGGGTCCATAGTGACTTTCTGACGTTAAACCCTCGTTTTGGTCCAGACTACCATTTCTATGCTAAATCCTTATTTGGGTCCGAGTGCCAATCTTATATTTAATACAAGTTTTGCTCTATAAACCTTGAAACCTGTTTAATATGGTAGTCCCGTTTGGGTTCATTTCGCCACTCTGTCTACTACTCACCACTACCTTATTATATTCCTGTTACCATTCTACCAATGCTACTAGTCCTTAGTCCACAGAGCGATAACCATTGCAAGTCGTTCGTTGACAGTTTTTGGTTATCTTATACTTTTTGTTGGGAAAACCAAATCTGATGATCTTATTTTCGACCTATACTTGAATTTATTACCAGACGCATTAGGCAGACCTGTGAAGAGCCGTGGACGGGATACAATTCAAAAATTGGAGAGCACATTGTAAGGACTTACTCCAGTCATAAGATAAGATCTAAACTAGATTATGGTTCGATTGTGTACGGTTCAGCTTGTAAATCCAACCCGTAGATGCTTCGCCAGATACGTAATCAGGGACTTCGTTGTAGTAATGATATGGTCATTACTGAGGACTAAGGAAGTTGCTAAACTCCAGTCCTGCAGTTCATCTGTCAACAAATTGCAGTACAATACGCAGCTCTGATAGCTTTAAAATTGAATTTATTGTCCGGAAGTGGAGTATGGTGTGTTTAATATATTTGAACGAGTTATAACATTCCGTGTTTCATAGGTTTAATTAAAACTGATAATTCTTTGCATTGTAGTTTAAAATTAATGAACTATTAACAAATATTCTTTAATTCTTTAGGGATGGCTTACCAGGGAAAAGTACGAGAGAATGATCTTATTGTTGCCATAGATTTCGGAACATCATATTCTGGCTACGCCTTCCAGTTCTACAAAGACTTTAAGAAGGATCTAACAAAGATAGATTCACCACAAGCTTGGAACAGTGGCAGAAAGAATCTCATTTCTTCGAAAACGCCAACCTGCCTTTTGTTGGACGAAAGGAGAGAACCAGATGAATGTACTTTCGGATTTGAGGCTGAAGAAAAATATATGGAACTTTGTGTAAAAAAAATGAATCATAAGTACTACTTCTTCCGAAGATTCAAGATGCAACTTCAGGATGGACAGGTTTATTTTTTATTAAATGAGCAGTCGTGCATATGTGTTATGCCCTATTAACTCAACTTCGTGTAACACCCATTTGCAAACGAGAAGAATGTTTGAAAAAAGGGGGTTCTTCATTTTGATTAGAAACTGATTAATTAAGCTAAATTATCATATGTAAAAATGTCAAATCATTTCGAAATAATATAAAGAAAACAGCTGCAGCGGTTTCCATGTTCCTTCGTTAGAATAATTTCTCAGCTGTCTGGTGCATGGTTAACAAGCGTACATAAACATTTTCAAATCATGTGTGCCACAAATAAATGGAAGCTTACATGATGTATACACTGGATAGCATTTATCAATAACAACACAAATACAAATTACGAACGTCTGCACCTGTTCAACATGCCTGCAATTTATTATGTGTGCTACCCAGCTTCTTTTCTTTCACAGTTTGAATAACATCAATTCATTTTTGTGAGATATTGTTTTATCTCCAATAAAAAAAGAAGGTTTTATTATATATTCAAATCACAAAAATAATTAATTTGCTTTCAGTTTAAACTTGATTGGATTAAATTAACAACCTTTATGATGTACCACCAGAGAAAATGTCGGGCTTTTTTTTGAATGCAGTTTATATTAAAAATAATTGACTCTGTATTTTAAGGATTGTATATTTTAGCTTCATCTATATATGTTTTTAAAGAAATTTTAAAATCTTTTCCTTTATAGTACTATATGTCTTCGTTTATCTGGAGGCTGTATCTTCCTTAGGTCTTTTTTAAATACGTTTTTAGAGCTTAGCATTTAGTTAGCGCCTTATAGGCCGTATAGTATTTTCGTCGAATAAGCCATATTACTTGATGGAGGGTAACGGTATAAAGAGAAATTGTAATAACGTGCTTATAGTGCACAATTAAGTCCAGCATACTATAAAAAGAAATATACGTGACATATTCATTTTTAGGGTTTTGAGTTCACCGCGTAGAGGCTGCTGTATCCACCTTGGCACTAGTACCATAAAATGTGAATTCTGTGGGTTTTATAAAATGACTGTCAAGTTGATCTGTGTTTAGCAGAGGTTAGATAAATTTCTGTTTAAATCTTCATTTATCCATGATCGATATCTTTGTTGGTTTAGAATATAAATGTGATTTGTAAAACGTTTCCATCCAAAATTTTAGAATTTTATATTTAATATACATATTTTGCCAAAAATTGGTATATGTATAGCATTAGGCATTAAGCGAAACTAAATATAACTAGGTATAAAATGGAGTTCGGTCCGTAATAATTGTGTATAATTCATTAAGAGATATTTGTTTTGAATACGCTTGAAATCTGTTGGTTGTACTTCTGAGCTTAATATTTTGGCGTTACTGTTGCATGCATTCCTTGATGGCTAAATAAAATGCACATTTAGTAACGGTTTGGATAGAAATTTAAGATAAAAAATAATTCTAGTATGGAAATCTTTCTAATGACAGACTATTTTCATAGAGGGAAATATTGGAGTTAAAGAGGTGATATCACTAAGGAGGCGATGCCACATCGTTTATGCTGCATTATCGATTTCTCTTACTCAAATAGATTTTAGTATTAATAAATACAACATAGGGGTGTTTCTACGCAATACAATTTTAGGACACTTGTACGCAATGGAATCAGGGTAAACAAATCGTATAAAGTTCAAAGTTATCCAGTTCTGTGACGAAAAAAAAAGAATTAAAAAGATGTTTTCAAATAATAATCCGATCGATCAAATTCCGAATGTATCAAATTTAATTTTATTATTTTATATACGAAATCGTCCTTATAAGGTAGCTGGAAAATCAGTCTGTCAAATACCGCAAAATTCGCAGTCTTCCATTTACCGCAGTGGTTATATAAACCTCTGATGTTTACGTACGATCATTACGAAAGCAAATTCTCCTCTACTAATCTCGTTGTATATTCATAATTTCAATGTAATTCGGATCATCCAACGTAGCCACACATACTTGAATACAGACGGTTCGAATGATGGAGAGATGTTTGGAGTTTTCGTTATAACCCCAAAAGTGCAATCTCGATCCAGCTCCAAACACAGCTTTCAGTTTATTCTGCAAATATTACTGCCGTTTAATTATCTGTGAATGATATCGACAGCTTTAAATATAATTTCATTATTTTTTGTCTGATTCCCTTGCTATACAAAAATCATTGCAAAACCATGCATTTCACGATGAAAACTCAAGAGAATCTTCTTTCCACTTCGATTGTACCAAGTACTTGAGGAACATGACTTTCTCATCAAATTTGGCAGAAGTATTCTTTATTGTTTGTTGCCTATTCCCATCCTTATCGGGTTGAGTGGCTTCCTGGAAGTAGAAGAAATAGAAAAGATGTCGAGGTATTGTGTCGCTCGAGTACAGAAAACATACCTGATGCATGCTTGCATCCTGAAGCATGACCTCCATTGGTGTGTGTACCTTCCCAATACTCTTTGTCAAAGTAGCATGGTCTTGTTGATTGGAACATCGCCTCATCTTGAGACAAAAGTTGTTGAATGGGAATTCGATGAAAATCAGTCGTTGGTGATTTACCCGTAGAGAACTTCTTTGACTCAATAAACAAAAATGGCATTTGGAACATTTTGAGCTTAACTCTTAAGGACTGGACATGTTTTACATTGATAATTTACTTACTTTTATACACCTGTTCAAGAATTGTATCTCGATGTTGTTTTTAATTGACTTTATAAATGTGCATACTTGTTTTACTCGGTAGATTTTATCGTCGAAAGGATTTTAGCAATTGTTTTAACTTTACCATTTTAACTACCTAATTATTTTCATATCATTATATAGCTACAGTTGCGCTGATATGACCTTGAATCGCTTAGAAACATACACAAATCTCTACATCCAGCTATGAAAAAATTTATGCTTAACGCAGACACCAATGTATCATTAAATCCAGCGCGTTCTGCCAGAAACGACGGGTGAGATGGGAACATTGAGAATTACCTTCAAATATAAATTAAGCGATTTTACATTTTGCATGAAAAATCTTTCAGGGCCTAACCAAATCATCGATTATACAAGATGAAACAGGAAAGGAAATGTTAGCCCTTGACATTTTTGCGCTGTCCATTAAATGTTTGAAGAGTCATCTTATGGACCTTTTGAAAGTACGAGGAAGAAACGTTGAGGAGGAAAATATATTTTGGGTACTCACAGTTCCTGCTATCTGGAATGATGCAGCCAAGCAATTTATGAGGGAGGCTGCAATTAAGGTAGGTTTTAACATGTTTCTTTTATTCTTCTGTTTCTATAATTAAGTGTCAATTGTATTAGTTGCAAATATGGCCGTAAGGTCAAGTAAGCTTCATGGTATGATCTTGCGTTCATTGTGTGTCGTCCACGGTGTCTTCATTTGCAGTTCTTTTTCAACTTCTAAAGAAACCACAAATAAATGTGGTACAGAAAATCTCGGTATTACGGCCTTTCTAGCTTGCTCAGTATATTCCGTACCGCATTGAAAATATGATCGCCATTACTATATATAAGGAAAAGGATTTAAACTGACTTCTTCACAAAATCTGCTTAGCAGAATTTGACAAAGTTTAATAGAAGGCATCCTGACGCAAAGGGCACCAATGCTGCCGACACGCCATCAGATATAACAATTAATAATAAAACAATTTAAATCCTTAAGCAGCTTCTCAAACTACTTTTAGCAGAACGTATCCACATTTAAGAGAAAGCGTTCTGGCATAAAGTGTATCCATTTACGTGCACTTGATTCCCAGCTGCCATAAAGTGTGCTCGTCGTTACTACGTTTGTGCAAATATAATATAGTCATTTTGAGATAGAGAACTTTCAAATGTTAACAAATGATATCGAAGATGGACAACACTTTTAGCTGACTTCTCAAGAACCGCTTAACAGAATTTGACCCAATTTAAAAGAAAGCATACCGGGATAAATGACTTTCTTCGAACATATGATAGCCTCAAACAAAACGTTCTATGGCCATTTTCTCATTAATTGCCTAACAGAACTTCGTGACATTTGACGAAAATCATTCTGGCAAGAAGACGTTTCAAATGTATGTAAATCATGCCTTAAGGCCATTTTAAAAATGACCGCCGTCACCGAAAGCTGAGAGATGTATGAAAGACTCTTTCAAGATCAAGCAGCAGAAATTGACCAAGTTTGACAGAAATAACTCTGACTTGTAGGCTTGAAATTTTGCTCCAATCATGTTATCAAATGTGGCTGTGGTAATTAAATTTAACAACGATTTCTCAAAAACCACTCAAGAGAATTATCCTAAATTTCTCACAAAACTTCATAGCTAAAACGCCTTTCCAATTAGTAAACATGATTCCAATTAGCCATCAAATATGTTGGTGCTGTCAAAGAATAAACGAGGAAATGTAATACTGTTAGATAAATGATAGGAGTTAAACATGTTATCTTTCTGTAAAGGTATATGGAAGGATAAACCTAAAAATATGCGAAGAAACTTTATTTTAAGAAAGGAGACTAATCAAAATTTGACCGCCTTTGACTGACAGTGTATTTGCACAAAGACCCATTGTTGTGCACATTGTGCTGACATGTCATCAAATATGGATGAAGTATGGAAAAATAAAATAGCCAAACCATTGAAACAATTGTTTTCCTTACATACGCAACCAGAACCCATTGCAAGGAAATTCTACAGAAAACATCCTAGGTATTCAGATTTCAAAGTTACCTGCTCATGCATTCGGCTATTAGGCAGATGTCAGCAAATTGAGCGATCTCGTTTCCACTTTGGTCACTCGTCTATATAACAGTGGAGTTTACGTTGCTGCTTCTGTTTTTATAGGCAGATATAAAGTCAGAAAAATTGGAGATCGCTCTTGAGCCGGAAGCTGCGTCATTTTTTTGTCAGTATGTTCCTGTAAGTACTTGGAGCGGTCGAGAGCAACTGGCTTTGTTCGCTGCAGCACCACCTGGAACCAAATACATGGTGGTAGATTTAGGAGGTAAGTCGGAACATCTATAAACCATGTAACACATTTCAGGTTAATCTCTGAAAAAATAATAATATCAGTGTTGGTAATGAATGTCGGTGCTGATGGGTCGCGGCGGTGGATGTTTCGTTCTGAACTGAAATAGTTATTTGTTGTGAGTATAAAGTTATTGTTCTGCAATTATACGTAAAATAACGCTCAAAGCAGAATGACAGTTTATACCACGATAAACGCAGACAAACAGCATGAAACTCCTACTACTGCAATCCTGAACTTAACTTTTTTCTTTGATTCTATTATTCGTTATCTCTATAGAACCCTGTTGCATAAACGTACTCTTCCACTCGCGAATTAACTGTTTTGCACTGAAGCACCTCCACAGCTCTCATGTCCAACGATAGTACTAACTGTAAAACCAGGGTCACGTTAACAGTCTTCAGTTAGAAAGTTCGAAAAAAAAAAAAGCTTTTGTGTGCATAGGTGATAAAAATGTTTAATTGAATTTATGAAAATAATAAAATATGAAAGTAAACCAGACATTCTCTGTTGCAGTTCTTATGTACACTTCAAGTGTAGCATAAGCCTTAACAACAATTTATCGTAGTGGATGACATTTTCATAAAAAGACAATGGAACTGTGGCTGTCAACAGTGATTGGTTGCATCTTCTCGACCATGTTTTTATTTTTTATTTTTTTTTGTAATGAGGTTATTCTTGTCTTTTAAAATAAATGTAAGGAAAATATATTTATATCTTACTTGTTGATCAGAATGTTAGTAAATATGTTTAATTTTAGGTTTTCCTTATGTTGCAATGCTTGGCGTATCGATTAAATCATGATTATCATCGTCATATTTTAAACATGTATACTTTTCCTCTTGCATAGGCGGGCATCGGTTGAAGAATCAGTTCATGTACCACGTTGCAATACATCCCATATCTCTATTTGCTACAAAGTACAATTAATAATACTAATCTTCTTGGTTTAAATATGTCATTTACGTGCAGGATGTCATTTCCTATCACTGATTGTGAAAACAGAAATTTGCCATGAAATTAAAATGTGCAATTAATTATTTGACAATGGATCACACAGAAGAGCTGACAGCTATTACAGACCTTGCCAAAAAGCGTACGACAGGAAAGCGTACAAAAAGTATAAAAGATAAAATAATAAGTAATAATATGGTATTGTTAGGTTAAAGGTTAAAATACGGAATACATGATAAAGGTACCAAACAAATGTACAACGATAATGAAAATTTCCGTTAATTCAAATATCAAAAAGGATTTTACATACATTAGAACTCATCATCCAATGGAATAAAACTTTGGAATACAAAATATTCTGTTATCTGACTTCTGCAGAAGATGGTATAATTTCACAAAACCTGAGGTGTATGTGACGATGACCTTCGTACTGATCACTTTATTTTCTTGTGCCTCATTTGATTTCTGTGATCCTGAAGAGCAACACTGTTCATAGATATAATACAAGATAAATGTTAGTCAGTAAAAAAATCTCTAAAAATGCGAAAATTCTATCTGATCAACATCTAAAATTAATACATAAAAGCCGAGTAGTTTAATATTGCCATCTTCATTCCTGTGGAGATCTTGGACAGTTTATATAATCTTTGTCCTCGGTAAAACGTTATTATATAGTGCTCGATTGCACTATTTATTTGTCTTTATTCCATTAGACCGTCTATCGCACTCGCTTATTTCGCAACAATGTCGGGAATTTTGTCAACATTTGTTTCGCATAGCTTTATGTTGTCGTTTTCAAATAGAAATGTTTAAATGTTATCAAGCTAGCACTTATAGCAGATGGAGGAAAATGTAGCATGAAGGGCAAAAAGCCGGTGAAAATATAATTGTGTTTGCTATAAGGTTGTCATCTATAAGTTCATTATTAAACTATTAAGGTTGTCGATGGGATCACATTATGATAATCAGTGATGTTACGGTATAAATTATGACATGAAATGATCAGGATACTTTGTTTGATTAAGTATTTACAGAACGTTTATAAGTCAATTATTTCCAATTCATTTCAGTTTAGGTTTTAAATTTCATCGTTTGTAGGTTCCATTTGCATTTACTGTGTTCAAAAACTCCCATCTCAACTGTTCAATTTCTAAGAAGATGGAGCTATTTTTGGTTTCAAAAATTCCAATTTTTTGTTCTGCATCAGTGAATGTGGTAATAAATAAATCTTTATTCCTAGGAACAATATTGTTGTTTTGTTTCGTTTTGTTTTGTTTAAAGCTGATAATTTGCCATGTGTGCCATAAACAGCTTAGAATATTATACTGCCGGCTCAGCCGTACATGAACACTGCAAGGTAGCCGAATCTTCTTTCTCATTGGCAGAAGTGAGAGTAGTTCTATCGTCGCCAGAGGCAATTTGTTCTAGAGGAACATTTTCATCACTGTCCTTCTCCACTACATAATTGTTAACCACTTTTGTCTTGTCTGTTGTCCTATACGCTTTCTTGTTGCATTTGCAAAGATTTGTTTCTGAGATACTTGGGATAGCTATCCTGGTTACCTTGATAATGATACTAGAGTTTAAACCAACGTTAACAGATGCACTCGATTTCTGCAATTAGTTATCGTACCCGAGGATACTATCCATTTTCATAAGCATATTACTAGGTCACCGTCACCACCAGCAAAACATTCCAATTTCTATTTTAAAATTTGTTTTGTGTTGCTGAAATTTTACCATGATGTTCCTGTCCGATTTATAACCTAAATGTCATAAAATTACTAGCACCATTTTTATTGGTGTCCGATATTGTCCAAATAGATTGAATAATTGATATTCTTTTGTGTGCATGTGCACGTAAAATAGAATTCACATTCATCTCATGCTCCGATTTAACCTTTATTACCTACATCTGTCAGAACATTACTATCCTGCAGAGAGAACATGATGTCCAACTTGTTGGCTACTCTTGGTACGTCACATCATTCATTGTTTCAAATGGCAACAATCGCCAGTACTCGACAGTACCTGCCCTATAGTAGTATTTATGTTTGTAAGCAGCTAACTCAACAGCAGAAGTAGAACTTCTGAGAGCCTTGGCGAACAATTTTATTCTCAAGTCCACTTATGGATCAAGTACATATTTCCTTTTTTCGCCTGAGGTATTTCCCATTCTCGTGCAATTTAGAAACCTCTGATATCAAATTAAACTCTTTCAGGTCAGTGTTGTTATTATTTGATTTCAGGCAGTAATATGTTACAATTAGACTGCAGTTTTATTGTGAATGTGTTGAAAAATACTCAAATTATTCAGTGCCCAAAAACTAATTGACATTCCGGTTAATCTCAGTATCCTGTATTTTTGCAGCCTTTCATTCTGTGCATGGCCCTAAAAGCGTCGTGTAACTGATCTCCTTTGTATGATTTTACTCTAAGATCTAAGGAGTATACTGCAAGGACATCTATCACTGTCGAGATGTACTGGTATCAATGGTTGTAATTTTCATAAGCATGCACGTCAACAAGATCATTCACGTAACATTTTTTTTCCTTAACCGTATTTCTCAGTTCAACATACTTTGTTCTCATTCTACCTCATTTCATTTATTTGCACAATTGATTCATACTTGTCAAAGCAAATGTTCTTTCAGGATCGGAGTAATGACGTCGTAAAATCATATCTGTCTCAGCCATTTAAATCAATATAACACATGTAGATAATACTGTACACTCGACACATTTTCCTGTTATCAACAAGCCAATAGATCAGCAATCTACAGCCGATTATTTGATTTACAGCACTTTGCCAACTCCATAAATCCTTTAAAACGTTGGCATGATTCAAGATTTGTCTGATTTTACTTTTAAATAATAAGTAAAACAGTTACTAATTATATCGAAACATCATGTATTGTTGTAAATAGAACTTTGTTTTCCATAAATGTGACCCGTTTTTCTGTTGCGAATCGGTGTAAAGAAAACCTTTTAGAGATTACTCCATCTTTTACAACTTACATTGATATTAAGGGTAATGATAATGCATATAAAGTAGTCAAAGCTGCCCTTCTCGGAATAAAAACTTCCATAATGCGACTTACAATATCATATAAATCGGTATGTTCTATGTACTTGGCAACTTGTGTGGACTGACAATTCTACAAACAAGCCTCTGTATATCAAACCCATGATTGGAGACTTGCACGCATCAGCAAGAACGAAACGTACAGATGAGATGATAGTGTCCAATACGTGTAGGACAAACATACCTGATTCAACGCATACCTCATCAAAGGTGAGCATTGACCACAGTGCATATTTCTAGTGTCCACTGACTACAGAACATTGTCTTGTCAAATGTATTGACTTCCGCCTTATGTGTCATAAGCTTTATTATGTGCACTTAGTGAAGATGGATTCTGATGATGTATAACCGGGTAAGATTAAGATTTAGAGGGAATGCGGTTTGTATAACACGTTTTAACGCCATGTTTAAGGATATTAAACAATTGCACCTGTTGATTTAATTTATATATCTCTTATTAATTTTGTTTTAACGTCTTTTTATATTTTGTAGTAATTGAATTGATTGACCAGTATTTTGTGCCGATATTCCGTTAAAGCCGATGCATGTATATCATTTTAAAGACGTTTTACAGTCCGTTTACATCGTTTACGTTGCGTGTTTTATCTTATGGGAGTGAACGGTCACGCTGGCTGGAGGAGTTTGTTTTTGTTTTGTTCTTAAGATTTGAGCATGTACAGTTTCCTTTATCAATTTTATTACCTATCTTTTTTACTCGACGATATATAACCAGAAGTTTGATGATGTGTCATTAAGCTCCTTACATATAGAAACACTGATAAAATCAATAAGAACAAGTTTGAGAACATACATCGTTATTCATATAGGAGTAATCGGTACGACGTTTTGGTGCTAGGTGGTTGTAAATACAATTAATCATACCACGGATACAAGAACAATCTCGATTTAGTCATTTTTGCATATCCTGTTTCAATAATATTTTGACGTCCCCTTGAAACTGTTGTATGTTTTCCAAACCCTTTACAGAGTTTTATGAGAAGGAGTATTTAGAATAATGCCATATCATGCAACATAATAATGTAAAATACTTCTTAACGTCTTTTCAGGAGGCACAGCTGACATGACAGTTCATGAAAAACTTGATGACGGAAGACTGAAGGAGCTATCGAAAGCCAGCGGAGGCCCATGGGGAGGTACAGTGGTGGACAGCGCTTTCCTGCAGCTGTTGATCAGCATTGTTGGGGGTCCTGTTATGAATACATTTAGGACAGATAATACGTATGACTTCATAGAGCTATTGAATGAATTTGAGGGAGCAAAACGAAATTTTGGCCAGAGAAGAAAGGACATGATCATTAAGGTACATACATGACATGGCTTTTAGGATTGCCTTTCCCTTGTTTATTTTATATGATTACTGTTGCAAAGGTAACAAAAGGAAGATAGTTTTCATATTTTAGCACGAATAAGAATAACGTATTTACACTTCTGCCGTATAATTTGAAATATACTTTGGAAGAAATGCACGCTGTTTACAGTGCTTAGGTATTTATGGAGAGGCAGGAGCTACAATGTTTAGGTTATACATCTTAATCTATGGTTTATTTTCATCATAATCAAATATCTAACAAAAAAGGCATCATAAAACGTTACCTATGCTGTGTGCCAACGTTAGTAACTTATTTGTTTTGTATTGTAGCTTCCACCTACGCTAGATAAACAGTGCGAAAAGAAATTAAAACACGGTTTCATGAAGTGTCTTGAGGAGTCGGTCCACAGCAAAGAAATATCTCTGCATGAAAGCAAACTGGTGATAAACTCGAAAGTGGTTGAGAAACTTTTTCGACAAGCAACAGACAAAATTGTCGACCACATGAAAACTATACTTGAAAAAGGCCCTGTGAAGGGCATATCTCATATTCTTATGGTTGGGGGTTTCTCTGAGTCTCCATTTGTACAAAATGTCATCCTTGGAGCTTTCGATGGTAAAAATGGAATAAAGGTCATCATTCCAAAAGATGCTGCAATAACGATTGCAAAAGGTGCGGTTCTGTTTGGAAGACTACCTCAAATCATTGAGTCCAGAGTTCTCCGCTTTACATATGGTTTGAGAGGGGGTCCAATTTTCATAGAGGGAACCCATCCGGAGGAGAAAAAAATTTAGATCAGATACGGGGTTAAGATGTAATGACGTTTTCGATATTATTTTGTCAGCAGATTCAGAAGTTAAGGATGGATTCTCTGTTGAAAAAACATGCAAAACTATTAACTATTTCCAAAAGGAAATGCAACTGGATGTATACTACACCAAGGAAAAGAATCCACGGTTCACCACTGATCCAGGGTGCATATTACTGGGGGGGTTGAATGTCGAAATTCCGAATCCGAGCAAGGATCAACTTGAGGTGGATGTTACGTTCCAGTTTGGAATGACCGAACTGAAGCTTAGTGCACGTGAAAAATCAAGCAAAATTCCTTGCACAACAAAACTGAATATGATTGAGTAACAAAGTCAATAAAAGTTTGCCAAGGATTGTTCCAGATAACACATGAAACTTCCTCTTGTACGTGTGTTCTCTCGTCAAAATACCTTTATTTCAGTTTCTTACCATGAACAGCAATTTATTATAACAGTTTCATTCATTACTGAGTATTGTGTTTTTGATTTTGTGTCTTCCGTATTATCCATGAAGTCTTAAGGATTTTGCTTTAATATCATGCTGTGTATTTGTTCGTTTACTATATTGTCCAAGTAATTTCCTTAACTATATAGATATGAGAAAAGTAAATATTGACAAACAATGATGATATATGCATTATAATTCTCAATACTCCATGTCGTGGTACAACTTAAGAGAGTTAAACATTCTGGCTATTGTGTCTTATTTAATAGGTCATGAAAATGACCAGATGCGGATGTATAATTGTGTTGAATAGTAGGCTGCGCACATTCTTCATTCGCATAGCCCTTAATCAAAAGTTCGAAATGATTCACAAGTATAAATATTCTTAATGAATCGTTAATGTTCATAGATTTGTGTGGTTACCTTGTTACATAAAAATAGATAGTTACTGCATATGTAGATGCCAGATATGAAATCCACAAGCATTTATTTTCATAGTTGCATGTTTACTTAAATATCTAAAGTTATGACTGTGACTTGAAAGTACAAGTGCGGATTTTTGCTGAATTTAAGATATATTCTACCTTTCGTTATTAGCAAATGCTCGACTGATCTTAAATTTGTCACTGGGAATGGCACATTGAAGGAAGAAAAAAAACCCCCCAAAATTAACCAAATTTGTCACATAAATATTAACAATACCGATCTCAAAAACCAAGCTTTAAGGCACGTTTTATGTAAATGGTATAAAACATGAAAATGTTAAATGTGCCAACATTTTTGATATGCTTATTAATAATACTTTTCCCAAATTTTAACAATCATTATCAAAGTCTCTTACAAGATAGGAAGTATTAATTGGGTTATATGTTTTATGTGGAACCATTTCATCATTAATGTGTATAATACACATGTTTTTTCCACATTTTATTCAATATCGTAAAGCTTAGAGATAATACGTAATTCGTCTTAAATGCAGAAACTGTATAGGAAACAGAAAGGAGTTGCCAGGGTCATTTCAAATGTAAAAACTATTGTAACATATATATCATACCTTTTCAACACTCTTTGGTGGATGGCAATTAAGGTTTGCATTATTTTCAGAAAAGATGTTATTACTCTTAAGATATTAAATAATGTAGCGCCAGAGTATCTAAATGACGTTTGTGAGGAACGTTAGCGCTAGAATGCATGGTTAATTGATAACAATAAATTCTGACATAGTATGCTTCAGAGATTGATTGCTGACGCAAGTACAATTTTATGGAACAATTTAGAGAATGATATTAACCAAACACCTAATGCTTCAGCTTTTAAAAGATTATACTTCTACAAACATGTTAATGAGCAACCCCAATTTTATGTCCGCTAAACATTTGTACGTGGCAGATGTTATATACCTATGTCAATAGTATGTCAACCATGTTTAATTTATCTTAATTTCAGTTACATATGTATTCGGTTATGCAGTAGACGTAAACCTTGTAAATTGTTTACCATTTACATTGTATTTGTTGTAATAATAACAATAATATAAATCAGCTGTTAGCTAATTATGTTTATCTGGATAAATATATTATTATATTATTATTATTATTATTATTATTATTATTATTATTATATGACATATGCTGCATTGTCCATGGAATGTTAATTATAATTTCATGATTTTCTCATTCCTCAGGTTTTATGAGTATAAGTATTTCATGCTGTTGTCAATCTTAATGTTGTATGAGACTTAGGATATTATATACTTCACAATGTTTGTATGCATACCATGCAGTTTATGTTCATTCATATTATTATATTATTATATTAGTCTTTTATGAATGCCACTAAAGCGTTTGTCAAGTAGAATTCAACCGACTAATAATAAATCTGGTGAAACGATTCAAGTCTTTGCATGGTAGGTAGAGAAATAACAATGATGTGCATAAAGAAATCTTGCGAATCTTTGACTGTAAACGACAAAGTTATAACTGATTAGGAAAAACAAATGTAAAGCGATTAATATAACCGTGGATGATGCTTATAATATTTAGGTTGCCTCAATCCATCGAAAGCATGCGGCCCTGACTTAACTGCATCCTAAACTACTTAAATAAAGCTTGCATTAAATAACAACTGTGCTATACCTTTAGTACCTCCTTGTAAAATTCCATATTGAAGATCATTGGAAATTAGCAAATGTGTCGCCATGGAATAAAAATGTTTCCAAAGCCGATGACCCCCTGTTGGTCCGGGGTTGTAGAACTGGCCCGACGCGTCCTATTTGCTTGTTGTAAGAGGCGACTAAAGAGTGGCAGCATGTTTGCCGTTGGTTGCGGCCGGAGGGAAAGGATCCTAGTAGTTGCGCGGAGGCCTTCCAATGCAATACACTACTTTTGGCCTCTGCTTCTTCTAGACGGATTATTTGGTTGGCCCGGTCTCGAAAAATCGACTGGTCACGGAGAGCCCTAGGAGGTCTTAACTTACTTGCTCAGTTTCTTTTTCCTGATAGCTCTCCTGATAAAATCGTTGCCCCTATAGTCTACCCCTTGATTTCTCCTTGCTCCTACTCACTAAAGGCTTCTTAAACGGCGGTGGCTTAACGAGTCAATCGGACGGTAATTTACCTGCTAAGCATGTCGTAAGGGTTCAATCGGGAGGTAATTTTGGCGGGTGGACGAGTACGGGTGATGAAACAACCAAAACACAAAACAAACAAAAAAATAAAATGGAAAATCAATATAAAAAAGTCAACTCAAGAGAAGTAAAACCATATAAGACTCTAAGGATGAACCATATGGCGTTTATCTTCCATGCATGATCCAAAAATGAAAGCAAACCACTTAAGGCACTGCCACCATTTATAGTTGAAAAGAATATGCTTGGATTAGTAGGCAAACCCAAAAGTCTAGAAAGCCTTAAAACATGTGGTGTACTTGTAGAGTGTCATCGGAATGCGCATACTGAGTATATTCATAAACACTAAGACATTTCACGATATTCCAGGGACCTGTTTGGCCCACACATCATTAAATACATCCAAAAGCGTCATTCGTTGTCGTGACTTGGCTGGGTCGGTGACACAGAAATCATCGAAGGGATGAAAAATGAAGGTGTTACTGCCGTTCGTAGAATTCGTATTAAACATAACAATAATTTGCCGGACACCAACACCATTATCCTCACCTTCAGCAAGACAACAGTACCTAAAGTGGTCAAAGTTGGATTTTTACAAGTCAAGGTTGACATATACATACCAAATCCCTTTCGATGCTTGAAGTGTCAGAAATACGGCAATCATACTCGAGTAGCCAAGTACGTGTCCGATGCGGAGACCCTTATTATCGGGAATCCGAGTGTAGAGCTACTCCGTATGTCGTCAATTCTGGAACGGAACACCACGCCAATTCCAAGGATTGTGAAACCTGGAAAAAGAGGAGGAAATACAAAGGGTAAAGTGCACATCCAACATCCCCTTTCCAGAGGCCCAAAAGCTTGTACAAGCTAGAAAATCCCTCCTGGGCCGGCCTTCTCAACTGTAGGGAACAACAATCCTAAAACAACTAAAGATGCTCAAACCCAAACAAGCCCACCTGATTCACCATCAAGCTCAAACACTCCATATTACAGACCTCAGAAGAACACAAGATCCACTCAAACAACATTCAAAAATACTACGCCAAAATCTCCAAACAGCAAAAGGAGATCACAAACAAATCGGCAGCAAATGGGTTTGATGAACAACTGGTTTGGCGACTTCGAGGACATGGATGCCAAAGCAACTGTTCCATGTACTCAAGGTGGCTCTATACTTACATATTTAAGCCTGTACTTCCTCCAGACAAATAAGTATATAGATTTCCCTGAGAAAGGTCTAACTTATGTATATCTCAGCTTTAAGTTTATAATATAAAAGACCATTATTCAATGCAATTGTGGAGGACTTAAAATCAAATGATACGAGATTCTTGTGCTTTTAACTGAACATGATCCTGCAGTACTATGTCTTCGGGAAAGATTTCTAAAATATGCGGACAACATCACACTTAGAAGCTACTCTCTTCATAACACCTACTCTAAAACGGTTGACAGGGCCAAAAGAGGAGTTGAACAAATAGACCCATCACAGCGTCATTCCCTTAAATACAAATTTGGAAGCCATTGCTGTAAGCGTCACTCTACACCGAGAGATTTCCTTTTGTTTAATTCATATATCATCAATTACCAACCTACCACCAAACAAATTAGACAATCGTTTTCAAGAACTACCGGCCCCATTTGCTTTACTTGGGGATTTTAATGCCATAACATTTTATGAGGATCAAATTACATAAGCGACAGAGGCAAAAACATAGAAGATTCCATTTCTAGACACGATTTATATCTGTATAATACCATACTACCGACATATTTACATCCTGGAACGGGTATCTATCTGACAATTTGTTCTCCTTCTCTGCTTTTAGATTATGATTGGAAGGTTGCTGATGACTTCACAGCAGTGATCACTTTCCGATCTCTCTTGCTCCCTGCGGGTCTGGAGTTGTAGAATTTGCCTGACGTGTCCTCAATACGTGTCGTATGAGGCGACTAAATAGAGGCAACCTGTTTGTCGTGGGTTGCGTCCCGTGTCGGAGGAGGAAAGGATCCTGGTAGTTAATCAGAGGCTTTCCAATGCAATACACTACTTTGGCCTCTACTTCTTCTAGACGGGTGGTCGGGAGGGCTCGGTCTCGACAAATCGGCTGCTCACGCCAAGCCCTAGGAGGTCTTAATTTATTCGCTCGCTTTCTCTATTTTTCTCCATGTATCTCTCTTGATACCCACCGTTGCCCCTACTGTCTACCCGTTTATTTTTCCATTCTACTACTCTCAGAAGACTTCCTAGAAGGTGGTGGAGTAACGGGTTTATCGGGAGGTATCTTTACTTGTTGAGTATACCACCTATGTACCCCTGGCACTTGAAAAGTGTCCCATTGTTGGACTCCGCGGCGGGTAGGTGAACATGGGTTATGAAATTAAAACAAGACACAATGGAAAACAAAATCAAAAACCAACTAAATCGATCAAGATGTATAGTCGAAAAGACTTTCCTTGGCCTAGTGGGCACGCCCAAAAGTGTGAAGAAACTCAAATCGGGTAGCTTGCTCGTTGAATGTGAGTGCAAAGTACAAACAGAAAATATGAAGAAAATTCAAACTTTTTATGATATTCCAGTTCTTCTTTCTCTCATTCAACATTTAACTCATCCAAAGATGTCATTCGCTGCCATGACCTCGCAGGGGTCAGCGACACTGAAATCGTCGAGGGAATAAAGAATCAAGGTGTTACTGCAATTCGTCGAATTCCTATCAAACGCGGTGCACAACTGCAGGATACCTACACCAAATTACTTACCTTTAACACACCAAAACTACCTAAGGTAGTAAAAAGTTGTCTTTTGCAGGTTAATGTTGAAGTGTACATTCCAAATCCTCAACATTGTTTCAAGTGTCAGAAGTACGGTCACCACGAAGAGATGCTCTAGAAGCCCTGTATGTGGCCGATGTGGTGAAAACAGCCACTGAGAAGCAGATTGCAACGCAAACCTCCGTTGTGCAAATCGTGCCAAAGGTCACCATTCCAATTCTAAAGACTGCGAGACCTGTAAACTAGAGAATGAGATCAAGATGGTAAAATATACGTCAAACATCCCCTTCCCAGAGGCCAGAAAGATGGTCGAATCACGAACCCATCTACATGGCCCAACCTTCTCAACTGTTGCAAAAACCAGTTCAAAGACATCCAAGGATGGAAAAACTCAAACGGATCTACCCGATACAGCAGCAACTGCCAATATTTCACACTACAAGGCACAAAGAAAAACAATCTCCACGCAGACAACTTTCAACAACCCCAAGCCCCCATTACTTAACTCTCAAAAAAAAAAAAAAAAGAAAAGAAAAGAAACAACAAACAATCATGCAGCAAAAGGGGTCTGTGACCCCTTTGAACTACACAGTAGGTTTGGCGACGTTGAGGACTGGATGCGGAAAAAACTGATCCATGTTCTCAGGGTGGCTCCAAACCTGCAACCAAAAAATTTAATCCGATATTTCCTTCAGAAAAATAAATACATGGAGAGTCCTCGCGAAGGACTAACCTAGATCCATAATCTCTACTTTGAATTTATAATAAAGAACAAGATCATACAATGGAACTGTCGAGGAATTAAAATCAATTACAATGATATTCTTCTGCTTCTAAATGAAGATGACCCATGAAATATTATACCTGCAGGAAACATTCTTGAAAGATACGGACATCACACTTAAAAACTACTCCCTTTTTAACACCTACTTTGAAAATGGTGACAGGGCCTCAGGAGGATTTTCTGTTGCTGTGAACAATACATCAAAATTAATAGCATCACCAAATGTCTAGCTCCTGGTGCGGATTGTTCTCTATTACGTGGATAATTTCTTAAAATGTTGCCGATGAAAGAACATGCAAACAAAGGAAAGACAACTACAACAAAATATAAACAAGATTCAAAATTGGGGCAATACCAACGGTTTCAAAAGTCATAAACAGTATGCATGCATTTCTGTCAGTTACGAAGACAATGTCACGAACCTAAACTCACGCTGGATGGAACACCTATACCAGTTGTTGAGGAAACAAAACTTTTAGGTATTATCCTCGACAAGAAAAACTGACCTTCATTCCGCACCTAAAGAACTTGAAAGCTATATGCTTGAAATCTCTAGATTTACTTAAAGTAGTAGCGCACACTGACTGGGGTGCTGATAGAAAAGTGATCCTCAATTGATATAGAACGTTAATTCGCTCCAAACTGGACCTTGGTTGCGTTGATTATGGTTCAGCTAGGAAGTCCTATTTGAAGATGATTGACCCAATTCATTATCAAGCAGTAAAACTCACTCTTGGAGCATTTAAGACATCCAACTGTGAAAGCCTTCTCGTTGAAGCGAACGAACCACCTTTATCACATCGTAGAGAAATGCTTTCCGCACAGCATGCTCTCAAATTAAGATCAAACCCTCTGAACCCTGCTTTTTCGGCTGTATTTTAACCCAAATACTAAACCTTATACAAAAATAAACCAAACACCATACCTTCCTTTGGCATTAGAATATATCCAGCCTTGACAATATAAAATTTGATCTTTCTAAAATTCAGAAAACGTCCATCTCCGAAACACTTCCCTGGCTACTTAAGCAACCAAAAGTACTCTTTACGCTACACTATGGAAAAAATCTGAGATAAACCCTTCTGTATTTCACAATTATGATCACGAGCTTTTCACCCAATTTAAAAACTACACAAGAATTTATAAAGATGGCTCAAATGATGAGGAAAAGGCTGCTGCAGCCTTTGTTAGTGGAAAATATAACACAAAAGTTCTCTTACCAGATGGTACATCGATAGTTCAGCCGAAATCAAAGCAATAAACGTTGCTCTGCAATATGTCGAAAAGAAACACATTTTAAACAGCAGCATCTTCTCCGTCTCACTATCACTACTTCAGTTACTCCACAACAGAAAACTGGAAAATCCATTATTAACCAAAATACTGATCTGAATACCTTCCACAATATAGAATGGTGTTGGGTATCCAGCCATATCGGTATTAAAGGTAATGAAAAGCAGATCGCGCTGCTAAAATGGCCCTATTTTTAGAACCATCTGAGTTTAAAATACCGTATACTGATTTTAAACCTAGTGTCAGACTTTGTGTCGGAAGTGGCAGGCATCATGGAATGATGCAGTGAATCAGAAACTTCATGCAATCAAGCCAACCCTAGGAGAATGGACTCCTTCCTAAAGAACCATCTGTAGGGATGAGGTTGTCATTGCAAGAATTAGAATTGGTCATACTTATATAACCCACTCCCACATGCTAAAAGGCGAAAATGCACCGGAATGCGTTTCTTGCAATGAACCATTCACTATTAAGCACTTTATGATAGAGTGTTTCGACCTTCAACCTATACGCGATCAGTACTACAATGTGCACGACAAGAAAGAACTTTGTGATACAATAAACGTCCCTTGCATTTTAAATTCCTGAAAGAAGTAAACATTTATACTAAGCTATAACTGATATGCTATCACTTCGAACATTTTTATGTAATGTATATATCGTCCTTTATATTCAATACCTTTTTGAATCTTCATTAACATACAATATTTGCATTCCCCGTTGATCGGGAAGCTTTATGTATTACTCGTACCATCTTATGGTTTTACTTTTAACTGTTTGGGGTTTGTACCGCTGGTCGATACGAAAACTTTAATCACTTTTAAATGATCCTACATATAACATTTTTTATGGCGCTAAATAGCCAAACAGTGCTGATGCGCCGGAGAAATACAAGCAATCAAACAATCCGATCTCTCTTAAGAATACTAAATTTATAATCAAAGATGGCCGATTTGGCTATGTTTGCAACGCTATGTAAAAACAGCAATACTGTTTGGAACGTTAATGACCTCATTCAACATTTTACTTCTATTTTAATCGCGGCTGCAGAAGAATCCATTTCCACGTCCTCACCAGACTCTACAAGAACCCCAAAACCTATGTTCCCTAAATAAGCAATTAGACAACGCCGAGAAGCACGGAGAAAATTTTGTAATCGTCCAACGCCCGGATATTTAAGTAAGTACCATATTTTCCGGGCGAGAGCTCGCCAGACGATTAAAGAAAGTAAAAGAGCATCATGGAAAAATATGTTTCTACTTTAAACTCGTTTATCTACAAAGAAAGTATGTGACACGATCAGCAAAATAAATAGAAAGAGAAAACACGTTCTTTTCGACATCTTAAATTAATTAATGTCAATTTGAATTCCAAACATGGCATAGCAAATACACTTGCTGATAGTTTCTCTAAACTTGCGCCATCGTCTAAATATTCAGAATCCTTCCGAAGATTAAAAAATCAAAACGAAAAAAGACGGTTGAAATTCATATCCGATATCTCAGAAAACTATAATGAACCATTTTCACTGTGGAGCTTATAGAGGCTTTGAACAAGGCCCATGATACATCCACTGAGCCTGACGATATACATTACCAGTTTTTGAAACACTACCAGAACTCTCATTAATAGCTCTTTTGGAAATCTTCACTAATTTATCGATTACTGTTAACGTACCAAAACTTGAAAAGAAGCAACAGTAATACCAATTCCCAAACCAGGTAAAGATAGCACAGATCCTAGCAACTTTCGTCCCATAGCTCTGACGAGCTTTGTGTGCAAAAGAATGGAATGAATGATTAATTCTCGGCTCGTTTGGGTACTTGGAGACTGATAATTTAATATCTCCTTTTCAAAGTGGCTTTGGATATTCCCGTAGCACCAATAATCACCTGGTTAGACTGGAGACATCTATTCGCTATGCTGTTATCAAGAACGAATATTTAGTTGTGGTTTCCTTTGATTTAGAAAAGGCTTATGATACAAGATGCAAGTACTGAGTAAACATGCCCATCACGATCTGGGTCTAAAAGGCCGTCTGCCCTCTTCGATATCGAACTTTATCTCAGACATGGCATTCAAGGTACGAGTGGATTCCACCATCTCTGAAATGTACGGGCAAAAGATGGGTGTAACCCAGGGCAGCATTTTATCTGTAACGCTTTTCAACATCAAAATTAATAGTATTACAAGTGACTGGTATGACTTGATGATTTTCTAGTATGTTATCAAATTAAAGCACGTGCATACAATTGAAAAACAGATATAAGAGAATATAAACAAGATTCAAACATGGGCCATGCTAACGGTTTCAAATTCTGATATCAAAAAGAGGTATCCAAGCATTTCTGTCAATTACGAGGACATCACGATGAACCTAAACTCACGCAGGACGGAACATCTATTCCAAATGTTGAGGTAACAAAGCTTTAGGTATTATCTTTGACAGAAAACTAACATTTATTCCACACATAAAGATCTTAAAAGCCAAATGCTTGAAATCTCTAGATTTACTTAAAGTAGTAGCGCACACTGACTGGGGTGCTGATAGAAAAGTCATCTTCAGTTTATATTGAACTTTTATTTGCTCCAAACTGGACTTTGGTAGAGTTGTTTACGGTTCAGCCAGAAAGTCCTACCTGAAAATGCTTGACCCAGACTCATTCTGGTAGAATCATGGACATACCTAGCCGAAAGCCTTCTCACTGAAGCGAACGAGCCATCTTTAACACATGCTTTCCATACAGTATGCCTTCAAAATTAAGATCTGACAATATAAAATAATGTTGGTTATCCAGCCATATTGGTATTAAAGATAATGAAAAGCAGATCACACTGCTACAATGACCCTATCCTTGAACCATCTGATTTTAAATTACCAGGCACTGATTTTAAACCTATGTTCAAATGAGATTTACGTCTGAAGCGGCTTTCATCATGGAATGATGCAGTGAATAACAATCTCAATTTCATCAAGCCAACCCTTGGAGATTGGGCTCTTTCCTACAGAACCATCCGTATGGACGCAGTAGTCATTGCAAGAATTCGAATTGGTCGTACTTGTATAAGCCACTCTTACATGCTAAAAGGCGAAGACCCACCAGAGTGTGTTTCTTGCAAGGAACCATACACTGTTAAGCACTGTATGATAGGTTGTTTCGATCTCAAACCTGTGCGCGACTGTTACTGTAATGTTCATAACAAGAAAGAACTTTTTGATACAATATACGTCTCTTGCATTATAAATTCTTGAAAGAAGTTAACATTTATTCTAAGATATAACTTTCATTCTGTCACTTTGAGTATTTTTATGTAATGTATATACCGTCGTTCAGACTAAGTACCTTTTCATCTAAATGTTCATTGACACGCACAATGTACATTCCCTGGCGATCGGGAAGCTTTATATATTGCCTTCTCGATCTCTTCGTTTTGCTTTTAACTGTTGGATTATATTATAGCTGGTCGATAATAAATCTTTTATCAACTGTAAATAATCTTACGATAACCTTTTATGGCGCTAAATAGCCTTACAGTGCCGGTGCTCCGTAAAAGTACAATCAATCAATCCAAAATCGATGCGTGAAACTATCGTCCTATATGTTTCTATTTAGAAGGGAATATACAAATATCTACAAAACTACCTCGTGCAACATAATATAGTTTCACATAACCATTCAAGTGTTTCATTAGATGGCACAAGAACATATAATTTGACAGACATTTTCAATACAATTTCTTTTGCGCTAGACCAAGGCAAGGAGGTTATGACTGTTTTCTTTTATATTAGTAAAGCTTTCGACAGGGCTTGGCCTAAAGCGTTGTTTTCTAAACTAAAATGTATTGTTCTTGGGGAAAACTTTCTATATGTTTTGAAAAGTACGTACTGTCAAGAAAACAACGAATTATAAATTTTAATACTCAGATGTTTGACGCATCAACGATAGTGTTCCCCATGTGTCTATTTTGGCATCATTAATGTTTTTAGTTGCTGTAGACAACATGTAATCATCTTACGAGACTGATAAATGAAAATCAGATATTAGCTGAAGAAATCTTAAACTGAGATCATGAAATGATACATCTATGGTCCAGACCTTCTCTGGGTACGTTTAATCCGGATAAGACTGAATCAATGTTGATATCACGAAAATGGACGCTAGCCACAATCCTATGTTACACATTGCTGAAACAAGCATAGAGAAGGTTATTCAGCACAAACATTTGAACATTATCCTAGCCAATGATGCGACTTAACACACACATATTAAATATGTTTCTGAAAAAGTCTGGGATAAATTAAACTGTTTAAAATAAAGTCAAACTGGACTGATTGTCTTTGCAAAAATGTACAATCTTTTATTTTAGCAAACTTTGATTACAATGACCACATATAGGAGAAATATACATGTAGGGAACAGAACTCGAAGTAGAAATAAATGGCGAAATACGACAGGTATAATCAAAAATGTATCCCCCGCACAACTGTACGGTGAAACTAACTTGGAAAATATACACTCTCCATTTTACAAGCATAAATTGATCTTGTTAAAATTTATAATGGGTTAACTCCTGGACAACCTTAATATATGATTCGACCATTAAGTACAGAACATGGACTATTCTTCACTTATTCAGCTAAAAAAGTCATTGGACCGCCAATATGTAAAACGACGTTAGTAAGAAATTCTTTGTTATCCTTTATAATTCGATGGAACTTGTTACTTGTCGAAGTAAGGAAAAAAAAATCACTCCTTGCTTAATTTCAAAAGCTATCTTAATCGAGAAAATGAACCCACTCATTGCTACCATGCCGTTAGTGAACGATTGTCACAGGTCAAGAGCAAAGTGTAATAGTTCAAATTACGATTTATATTCATATCATATATCTAGCAATAAGTATTATTCCTGTGGTGAAATAGATTCAGCAAAAGCATTTTATTTTAGGCTATCCTAATATTCTGATCTAAGGGGTCACATTTTTTGCGCATTCTCTTTATTTCACACAATTTAAACTATGTTCTCTATATAAAATAACAAGCATATATTATTGTTTGTGCAAAATGGAATTATGATGTCTACAAGATTTTAGTAGTCGACACAACTGACGTTTTGCATCATCTATTCTTAGCATTTATTGCTTGTCCTTTTGTTGTTTGTTTCGTTTTTAGTTTCAGCTACAGATGATATTATCAAAACCTAAATACTTATACTTGTAGATATGTTTTTCGTGTGTACGTTTCATTGTAGCCATTTGTACCAGTATCCAGATTTATGATGTTATTCCTGTTGTTGCTGATGCGGAGACATAGCTATAACAAGTTTATGCTTTCTACTGAATACCATAAAATCCTATGTTGTGCTTGCACTTAACACAAGTTTCTGAAATAAATGTGGTTTAAACTAAATAAACCTTACTCGACTTTTATTTTACCAAGCTTCTCTGTCAGCAACTGGGGAAACAGATTCCAGCAAAACCTGATAGATTACTCTTTACTATTTTCTTGCAACTCAGGCTTCCGACAAATCCCTGGAAACGAAGACATGGAGGAACGAATAGAGAAGAAAAAAACGGAATAATAAGAAATCTTCCTTCTCTACTTATTTCAAGCTGAACACATTGTATTCAAGTGTCCAAAGATTAATCTTTTACAGAACAAATGGTGTCTTCGTATATGAGAGAAAATCTCTAATTTTATAACTCATAACGGCAGATTATCAATATCTTCCAGAGATAGCAAAGTTTGGTCATCGATGGGTCTCGGACCTATGCAGAAGATATGACCTTTACACTGCGAGACGAGAATGAGCGATAAGTAAAAACGAATGTAAAATCATCCTTATCGATTATCTATCAGTATGCAGATACAATGGGCAAACTTTTATCACATCTATTGCAATTTTCATGCGAGCTCTGTGACATAAATCAACAGGCTGATCACATGTACAGAACATTTCCACATTTTGTGGATTTCCTGACATAGTTTTGGAATAAAGACGAATACAGCACAACTATGCTGACTGTTTTTCGTTTGAAATTATATTCTTAAACCTGATCATAATATCAAAATATTTTTTGGTAATCATAAATATTGCAATCCGAGAGGTAATTGATGGACACCGGTCATTAATATTATGAAGTTTCGTTTTTGTCTTTGCTATTTCTTTCGAGTCCTTCTAAAGTTTCTACAAATGTGGTTTGTCTGTCTAAAATCATTTGAATAAACCATGTTTGGTAGACACTCCGTTATCACCGAAACATTTTTTGGATCACTTTTTACACAGTGTCAAAACACCCTTTAAACCAGTGGTCTGAAACACACGCAAGCTGCCGGTGGAGTTATTTCCTGCGGCCCACAATGACACCCGGAATCTGCAAAATAATTAATAATGCAATTTTATTTCTTCAAAGTTACATGGTTTACATCTTGTTTGCACCATCTCAACCGGCTAACTTTTATATTAGCCGCTTTCAATGTATGCAAAGTTTTCACTGATGTGGCGCCTGGGCCAATGTACTAGTTTTCATGTGGCGCTCGTGGTGATTTGAGTTTGAGACTCCTACTTTAATACGATTCTGGTAAGTTAAGTGCGAGGTTAGTTACATTTCTATTGGCTGATATGTCCCTGGTTCTCACCATAGAAATGTAGTTGTAGAAGAAACCAATTCGATTTTGATACTTATTATCAACCAATGGCGAGTCTTCTTCGGAGGTAATCGTATCATACAGGAGGCAAACGTTTTACTGTTTATAGTCTTGGATTCCACCTTGTATTATTTCATATGCTTTTGAAAGTGTAATTTTAAATCTTAAATCCTAAGGTAGAGCACAAAGATTAAGTGGACAATGATATCTTAGTATTTTAAAGTCAAGTGTTATTCTAAACTTATCTCAAAACACCACACACTGCACAACTTTAATACAAGTTGGCTATACATTACACGTTCCTCATCGTAACTTCCTCGATCTACCTGATGTCTTGTTCCATTATATTTGTCCAAACCGAAACAGGTAACTACAGATCTTTTCGTACAGTATTGTCTTTTATGTTTCTTCCGCAAGCAGTCTGTGTGACTTGGTTGCAACTGAATTGTTAGCATCCTCTTTTAATTTCATAATGAACGTCACAAAACGACTTCTTGGTACAATTAATATGTTCGGGGTTATCTTAGGCATGCTAAATTATACCGTTGATTCGGAGTTAATGCTGCTAGAAGTGTATATGACACGATGGAGCATTGGAATGCGACAGTGTACTCATTGTGTTATCTTTACCAGCTCGTTAGGAGATACGGATGTACCGTACGTTGCCATTTTATTGTTTGTCCTGCAAAACATAATGAAAGTTTGTGTTACAATACGTCATTGCATCTGCGACAAGGCGTGTCTCATACTATACTTAAACAACGCCCTATGACCATTTCTTTAATTGAAAAGACCTTGTCAGCAAATTACACATAATACCCATCACAATGTAATAAATATGCATTCACATTTTACATGATCTTCATGACGTTTGTGATAATCATTCGGTTTTGGTGGTCTTTGGATTTTCAGGATCAGGATCACATGTACGGTCATTAAATGGGAGAATCATAAATGAAAAGAATCCTACAAGCTGCTCCAGTACCAAGTCACCAACTCTTGTTTTCTAAATATTTTATTCAGGTAGTTTCATGGGTGCCCGCAGGATTTTTGCAGGGGG